>PVKN010023715.1:0-14811 GCA_004027915.1 Capromys pilorides
TGAAATTTTTCCATTTTAGTTGGTAATTAATAGTTGCCTCGGCCCCCTGAGCCTTCATCCTGCT
This sequence comes from Capromys pilorides, assembly GCA_004027915.1. NCBI lineage: Eukaryota > Metazoa > Chordata > Mammalia > Rodentia > Capromyidae > Capromys > Capromys pilorides. Next base: position 65 of record PVKN010023715.1, read on the forward strand.
TTCCCAGCAGCCCTGACTTCTTCCTCCACCGCTCGCCCTTCATTTCCCTGCACTCCAGTAATTAAAGGCTTCCCTGTCACACTGCGGGGAAGCTGGAGGGGCGCCTTCTAGGACCTTGCTCCAGGGCTGCCTATTCTGATTTGCCATGCCTCCCCGGTTGCTAAATATCTTACAGTATTAATTAGGATTGTCTGCTTCTGGCGTAACTGAGGTCTTACTGCTCCAGACGCGGGCTCTGGGACCAACCGTGGTGTGGTCTGGAGCGTTCTCTCGTGCTCAGACTGGCGCAGCCTCCCCGGGAACCCGGGTCCACAGCCTCCTGAGGTTACTGTTCCGGGAGAAATCGCTGCTCCTGGGATTACTGGGAGACTTGCCAGGGGGCGCTCCAGACGAGAAACCTGGCAATGCCCCGCTTTCCAGAGCTCCGACCCCAAGGTCAAGTGTTGACCGTTCAAGGCCGAGAACTGGTACATAATAGCTGTATAGCAAATTACTTAACCTCGTTGTGCTTCCGCTTCTTCTTCTTGTGAAAAATGAGAGCAATAATAATTCCTAATTCAGTGGCTTGGGGTAAAGGTTCAATGAGATGCAGTAAGCAAGTCCCTGGGAGTAAATAAATTAATGTAAAATCCTTAAAACGGCGCCTGCCCTCCACCCCAGTGTTATATTGGTAAATGGTAGCTATTATTTTTATTTACTGTGTGCGTTAGAAATTTTGCAAATCTCATTGAATATGCTTCCCCAATGCTCAGGACTCGAGGACTGGCTTTGCAGGTTAGAAGATGATTTCCTACGCTGCCAGAGGGCGCTAATCTCCCGCAAGTCTCTGCTAGGGCCAACAGCCCATTGCCCCCCTAGTGCCCCCAATCCCCCCTCTCCTGTCTCTCTCTGCCCCTCCCTTGGCTTCCACTCACACGAACACACCATAACCCCGGGTTCCTGGAAGCACGATCTTCGCAAATTAAGTTATTGTGAGTTATGTGAACCCCAGCCTACAAGAGCTGATGCTAGACTGGCTGGCTGCCTCCTGCCCTTTGCTTCCTGCTTAAAGAAACAAGTCACCATGAATTTTCTTAATGATACTTTATTCGCCTGTTTTAGCCGTTTTTCTTCTCTTTCTATCTGAGGCAGAGCGTTGTCGTAAGGGAGACAGTGCAATGTTGCAGAAAAGACACAGTCTTTGAAATTAGACAGAACCGGATTTGAATGCTGGCTCTGCCAACTCAACCAACTAATACAGGGCAAATGTCTCAATGGTCGGTGTCTCAGTTTCCTAGCTTGGAAAGTCAGTGATAACAGTAGGTATCTCATAGGAACATTGGCATCAGTCAAGTAAAGCCCTGAGGATGAGCACCCAGTCTCGTTTGCATCCAGGTTTAAAAGTGTGAAAAGAAGGGGTCGGGGAGATAGCTCCATGGCACAAGCGCCTGCCTGGCAAGTGCAAGGTCATGAGTTTGAACTCCATCCCGCCAAACAAAAAAAAAGTGTGAAAAGAGAATGCAGAAAGAAATGCCCTGGCATGCTGTTTCCATTGGATGGTATAAACAGAAAGATGGACGTTGTGAAGTTACGTGCACTTGGGTACAAGCCAGGCTGTGTGGGCTTCGCAAGTTTCTGTATATCTCTACACCTCAGTCTTCCCTGTGACCATTGTCATGGTCAAGTTGATAGAAAGTGAATTATTTTAAGTTTGATAACGTATCCAACAGCCTCCAATATAAGTCTTAGCACAGGTAGAATCATAATAAATGCTGGGTTTTTTATAATGATTATTATTATTATTATTATTATTATTACTATTTGTTTGGTTGTTGCAGGGTCTTACTACACAGCTCAGACTCATGGTGATCCACCTGCTTTCAGTCTCCCCAGATCTGGGATTATAGGTGTACACCCCTATACCCTAGACTCTGGCTGGCTCAGCCTGGCCTGGGCGTGCTGTTGAGGATGGAACTATGATGCCTGTGCTTTCCTAGACTTGCCTAAGTAGGCACTTTAGTCCACTGAGCTATCTCACTGGCCCTCTATGTCTTTTAAAATAAATGCAAGTTTTGACATTTATTATTTTCCTCCTTCTAGCAAGGTGCTGGGCCTGTACTTTTACAACAATTATATGCAAGAAGGATTGTGCTTATAAGTATTTGGAAAGATTCAAACATGAGCCAAGTCATAAGCCATAGAGACCTTCCACATACGCACAGCTTATTTTTGTTTAGTCAAATATACAATGAATAAGACACTGATCACGCATCATATGCTAAATGTGGTGGGCACCTTTATGAACAAGATAGTCAACCTCTCTGTTGTCACAGAGCTTACAACTAATCCAGAAGTCAAAAACAAAATAGCAATAGGACATCAATTTCTAAGAAGATAATTAGAGCAGTTTAAGGGAAAGGAGCCAGTGCAGGGGCAGAATTACAGGGGATACAGTGGTCAGGGAAGGCCTCTTTGAAGCAGGTTGGAGCGTGGTCTGAATAAAATGAAGTAAGCAGTGATGGCCCACAGAGGAGCAACCAGGGAGAGGGAACCTCAAGTGCAAGGGCACGAAGGTGGGAAGAAACTGTTCAAAGAATGGAAAATTAGGCTGTGAGACTTGAGCAAAGTGAGCTAGGAAGAGAATGGGCACAGATTAAGTCAGCAGCATGCCAGGCCATCGAAGGTTTGGTAAAGATTTTGTCTTGCTATACTCCCTTCACTCTCAAGGCAGCCTATGAAGCAGCATCTGTGGGTGCTACTAGGAACAATGGAAGCATTGGCTTTCCCGGGAAGAGGGTAGCTGCATATATCGTCATATTTCTGTGGCTGTAACATGTACCTGAGGTAACTGGCTAATAAGGAGAAATGGTTTATTTGAGCTCAAGGTTTTGGAGTTTTGGTCCCTAGTGCATCAGCCCATTGCTTTTGAGCCTACAGCAGCATGGTGCATCAGGACAGCAGCATGTAGTAGAGGAGGCCTGCTCACCTCATGTCTTGTTGCAAAAGAGCATAGTAGTTACATTTCTCACTGCTGAGATAAAATATCCAACACCCAAAGTTAAAGGAGGAAAAGTTTAATCTCACAGTTTGTAGAAGTTTCAGTCCATGAATGGCTGGCTCTAAGGTAGGGTGACACTTGACAGAGAGGCAACTGTTGATGGCAGTGGAAGACAGCAAAAGAATGGAGGGAATCTTAATAGCATCTTTCTGCCTTTTTTATCTTATCCAGACTACCAGGATTAGGGCGGTGCCAAACAAAATAGTGAACTGATTTACTAATCACACACCTTTAATCCCATCATCACACACTCTAGATTCAGCCCTCTGGGAAAGGCCCTGTGACCATGTGAGGCTTTGGGGGGACATGTAGACATAAACCATAACAGAGAGAGAGAGACTTGATAGCCCCCTCAGACAGCATGCCCCCAGTAACCTACAACCTCCCACTCAGCTGCGCATCTCAGAGGTTCTCAGCACCTTCCAGTAGCACCAAGAAGAGCATGTATTTGATGTGCATGCCTAGATCCAACCCATAGCAAAGCAGAAGCAAAGGTGTGGGGTGAGTAGAGCTGAAATGCAGGCAGCAGCTAAAGAGTTGCCCTGACTCTGCCCAGAGCCTAGAACAGGCTTCTGTAGTGCAGGGAGAGGAGTTGGAGCATAGCAATTCAGATGTAAATAGGATGAGCTTCCAGATAAGAATGAGATAGCTTCCCCTTGTTATTTGTTTCTGCCCCGCCCCCCACCATATAGGTTATCAAGTGAGAGTGAGGAGTTGAGGGCAGAGAGAAGACCCCAGGCAGCTGTAGGGTGAACAAGAGGGATCTGAGCAGGGATGCACAGTGGAGTAGTGTTGCCCCACACTGTGGGGGACCTGCATGAGCCAGAAAGATTGTGCCTTCTTCTCCAGGCTGTTGTTGGGCACAGTCATGGAATCGGTGGTGAGTTGAGCTTAAGAGGAGTTGGGATCCTCCCTTGAGTAACTGAGATGACCAGAATTGAGGGCGAAGACAGAAGAATGGTTAGGACAGGGGTTCTAGGCTGAGTAAGGAGGGAAGTGAGAGCACAGAGAGGTTGACAAACCTCACAAATGTGAAAGGTCAAATGGATTAGAGAACTGGGAGGGGTACCGCACCAAATTCCCGTTTCCAATGTCATCTTAAGAGAACTCAAACACTGCAGATAATTCATACACTAAATACCTACTGAAAAAAATTAAACTTACCACTTACTGAGCACCTATTATGCATCAGGCACCAGGCTAATGGTGTGTATGTACCATAACTCATTTAATTTTCATATCAACCTAAGAAGGGCTAATACTATACTGTTTGTTATTCATGACATTATTTTCAGTGACTAAACCCTGGTCACTCCGCTGGTAAGTAGCAAAGAGGACCATATGAATACAGAGCTTAGGGCAGTGACCCTAGGCTTTACCAGACTGGGGTTCACGTAATCATGATCATGTTCTATTGTAGGCACGCCTTCTACTTAATCCCAGTTGAAAACAATGCCCCTGGCTTAGCTGCCCATTGATGGCAGCTAGGGTAGAGGGGGAAGCACCTGGAGCTCTTCCTTGCATGCAGCCTAGGTGGAGCTAGCAATGCTGGTGTCCGCTCTCCTTAGCTGAAGAAGCACTAATTACCTAAATGTGGCAAATCAGACTCCTGTGCCAGGACTTTGGTCAATAAAAGTTTTGATCAAGAAAGGAAGAACAGATTCATTTCTGGCTATCTAAACTTCCAAAGCACCTCTGGTCTCTGTCCTTTCCTCAGACTGATTCTCACACGTCTTGTCACCTCTGTGAGTTAGCTACCAGTCCACCTATAAAGTCTTTTTCTTGTAAGGTTAACCAGAATTGGTTGTATGATTTACAATCAAAGAACCTGCACTGGCATTTCAGAATGAAAAGACAAAAGTACTGTCAAGCAGAGTGAATGACTCACTCCTTAGATAACTGTGTATCATGCAGGGCCAGGACTAGGGTACAGCAGGTTAGGCACCTAGGACAGGAAATGCGAGGAGGCGCTCTTTGGGCTGTGTGTGCAGGGTGGGCGCTAACAACCTGCCACAATCCCATCACCAGAAAAAAAAAGTCACTAACAAAGAACAAAGGTTATTGTTCTTTCACATAAGAGTATGAAGTGACCAATTGTAGGTCATGGAGGAGCTTTCTGTTCACGTAGCCACACAAGGCCCCCCCCGAGCCCTTGGTGCTGTGGTTCTGTCAGGCCCCAGCATGTCAACAAGTTGAAGGCTGGCTCCAGCCTGTGAGAAGGATGAAGAGCCGGGAGGAGGAGACAGGTCACTGACTTCCAGCCTTCCCCTGGGGTTTCACACATCACTTTCATTGGCAAAAGCCACCATAGTTACCCAGCAGGTCTCAGTGGGAGGTCAGTGCAGCTGGCCAGTAGTATCACCATAGAAGAAGGAAGAAGGGGCTCTGATAGATAGCTAGCCAACTTCACTGCAGTTCCATGTGGGGCCCGTCTCCCAGAAGTTTCTATTCTAAGTATTACTACAAGCTGAGGGACAAAGAGGTGGTCATAGGCTGGCATCACTGGGGAAGGTGGGAGGTGCGGAGGAAGGATGTCACTGAGAAGAGGAACTTCAGGAACAGCCCCTAGAACTTGCCAGGCTTGCCAAGCCATCTGGGAAGAGCAGGAAGGACACAAACTAGACCAAGGCAAAAAACACTTGTGAACACTCCAATGCAGCAATGTGGTAGACAAAGGACAGAATTTGGGGTGAGGGAAGCTGAATCTGAGTCTTATTTCTGCATTGAATGGAGATATGCCAAGCCTTGGATTCCTCCTCTCTAAAATGACAAGCCTGATAACAAGAGCATCATCAATGACACTGAGACATCAGTGAAAGACCTCCGTGCTGCACAAAGCACCATAGACCAGGAGTGGGCTAACTACTTGCTCAGGCCCCTGCCTATTTTATGAATAGTTTCACTGAAACATAGCCATGCTGATCTGTCTGTATATTTTGTTTCTGATGGCTTTCACACTACAATAGCCAAGTTCAGAAGTCAACAGGGACCGTAGGGCAAAAATATGTACTATCCATATCTCTTGGATAGATTGCTGACAACCTCTGCAAGGGCTTTGGAAATTTTAGCTATGGCTGAACCTCTGCCGCCAAAGTATCATTCTCCAGTAAAACAGGGCTGATAAAAATCACTTTCAACTCCAAGATGTCTGGAGGATCCCATGGACCAAGGTATACACTGACAAAGCACCACATAAAAGGTGGTCATTATTTAATCTCTTTGCCGAGTACCCGTTCCTTTTATCAATAAAAGATAAAATGCCTCCTGGCACTGTTCTATGAAGAAAAATGACTAAAATATAAACTTTGGAATCAGAGCGAGAGGCTAAGCCCACAGCAGTGGTTCACACCTACAATCCCAGCTACGGGGGTAGGCTGAGGCAGGAGGTGGGCAAGTTCCAGGTCAAGCTGATGGCAAACCTTTTAGAGCGTTCAATAACAATCAACAGCTGGGTGTGGCACATGTGCCGTATTTGTCACCACTGAAAAAATCCTGCCTCAAAGCTTTAAAAAGGGGCTGGAAGTGTGCACATGCCGGGCACTGGGTTCAAACCTCATTACCCAAAACAAAAACAAAATTCTGAGTATCACCCACGGGATGACTAAAAGCTCTCTCTGAACCTCAGTTTATTCACCTGTGTAGCAGGCAGGGGGTCAGCATACTGCCTACATCACGGGCTGGCTGTGGGCTCTGAGGGCGACAGCAGGCGTGAGTCCCTGGCGCTGCCTGGCTGGCAGCGTTCTGCTCCGCAGGTGCCGTGACGAATGCCACCTCCCACGGATCCCACCAGAGTACAGCTGAATGTACCCCGCTGCCTCTGCTCGGCGCCCACGGTCAGCCTTGGGTGCCGGTATAATTAGCTCCATCTCGGTAGTGAGCAGCACAGCCTCTGACACGACCGTCACCTCCCACTGGGTTCCCAAATCACAGTTATTCTCACCAGTAGTGTGCATGAAGTGCCCACTGGGCACAGTGCTCAGTGCCACCAGGGGTCAGGATGTGTCACAGGAACCAGAGGCTTTTTCTTCATATTTGGGCAATTCACCAAAAAAGAATAAAAAAAGAAAGAAAGAAAAAAAATGGATAAGGAAAAAAGTTTGAGGGGAGAAACCTCTGTGCTTGCTGGGACCTGAGAACCCGCGGGAGAAATGCACTCTGTTTCTTTAAGAGGCCTCCACTGGGGGAAGGCGGGGGTCGGGGCGGGGACTGTCGGCGTCCGCCGAACCCACGCCTGCAGATGGGTCCGCCCCCTCTTGAATGATAGATAAACAACCCAATTGAAGAAAGTCATTTTAGCGTGACAGCGAAATGGAGCAATAGGAGCTCGAGCCGGCCAACGTGGGGCGGGGTCCCAAAAGGCGGGGCAGGCGGAGGCTGGAGAAGCAGTGGCTGCGGGACCTGGGCGCGGGAGCTGGGCCTAGGTCGGCGACCTAGTGAGTGAGGGGCTCGCCGGAGCGGGAGCGCGCGGGCGCTGAAAAAGGGCGGGCTCGAGGGATGGAGGGAAAAGAGGCCAGGCGGGAATAAGGGCTGTAGTACTGGGGCCTGCGGCTGCCCCGGGAACCGAGGGACTGGAGGAAACGGGCCTTGGCCGGACCGCGCCGGTCCGTCAGGCCTTGGGGGTTGCAGCCCTGTGTGGCCCGCTTGGCGGGAGATGACAGCTGCTCCCCGCCCGCGAAGGGGCGCCGGGTGAGGAAGAAGGCTGGCCGGGCGGTCGGGAGCGGAGGCTGGGCCGGGCAGTGGTCGGAGGAAGGAGTCGGGTGGGAGGATGGAGCCGGGGAGCGGTAGAAAGGGGAGGGGACCCTGGGCGCGTTTGCAGCCCGGCGGCCTGGCGTCACTCTCAGCCAGCCCTCCTCCCCAGTGCATCACCCCACCCCGTGGATCCTGCCAGCCTAGATGCCCCGCATCCATCCTTTTTCTGTCTCCACTGCTGCTCCCTCAGCTTAGTGGGTCTCAGGGGCAGCTGGGACCGTGCTCCAGTCGGCCTTGTGTCTTATTCAGAGAAGTTCTTTCACAATGCAGATCTGCTGTGGACCCTGGGGCTTTTAAGCTGGCAGCTTTCCGCGAACGCTTACAAGATCGGCCCCAGGTCCTCACACGGGTCCGGAGAGGTCGACCTCTCACTAGTCCATCTACTCTGCCATGGGCTCTTTTGTGTTCCCTCTACATCCTTAGTTCTTGCCTTTCTCAGGATCTTAATCTCCCTTTTCTGTGGGCTTAATGTTGTAAACTTTTTCATCCCCCAAATCGTCACTTAAGTATCACTTCCTCAGGGGAGGCTGCCCTAGTCCCTGACTCCTGTCAGTGTCTCACTTTCAACACCGCGTTCCTTTCCTTCAGCATACTTACACAATTTCAGTTTTGCATCTAGTTTTGGATGTATTGGCTGTTCTTATAAAGAGACAGATCCACAAGTAAGACTGTCTGGTTTTGTTCCTTATGTATCCAGCATTTCACCCAGGGCCAGCTACTATAAGTATTTACTAAATGAATGGAGGATGAGGTTGTCACCAGGAAGTGAGTGAATCAGGGTCACTGTGGAAGAAAGAAACCAACATTTAGAGTAATTTTTTTGGAGACAGGGTCACGTCCTGTATTTCAGGCTGGGCTTGAACTTGCAGTACTCCTCCTGCCTCAGCCTCCCAAGAGCTAAGATTACAGGCATGCGCCACCATGCCTGGTTTAGAATACTTTTTGTGTGTGAGGCTGTGTGCCAAACTGATGCTGTCCAGTAGAAAAATAATGCATGTCATGTATATTACTTAATTTTTTTGGTAGCCATATTAAAAATATAAAAAGAAATAGGTGAAAATTTCAGTAATACATTTTGGTTTTTTTTGTTTTGTTTTGTTTTTAAATTTTATTTATTTATTTGTTTGCTTGTTGTGTTTGTTTGTTTCTTTATTCATTTTGTGGCTGGCTCAGCCTGCCCTGGTGGTGGCGCTGGCGCAGCATGTGGTGCCGGGGATCGAACTGCAGTCCCCGCAGTTGCCTGAGCCCTCCTAAGCAGGCGCTTTAGACCACTGAACCATCTCACCGGCCCAGTAATACATTTTGTTTAGCCCAACATATTCCAAATGGTTGTTAACAGATAGTCAATATAAAATAGTATCAGTGGGCTATTCTACAGGTTTTTTGCACTGCCTTTTTGAAAGTTAGTGTGCAACTTTCACTTCAGGCAGCTTATCTTTCTTTTTTTTTTTGAAGTATTTAGTATAGGGCTACAGGGTCTCACTACATAGACTGCACTTGTAATGATCCTCTTATTTTCAGCCTACCAAGCCCTGGGATTACAGGCATTTGTTACCATGCCTAGTCTCAGTCCCCAGCTGAGCTCGATTTGGGGTCAGGGTTGGCACAGCACATCCGAAATTGAACCCTGGTCCCTGCATCTGCCTAAGCAGTCACTTTAGTCTACTGAGCTATCTGGCTGGCCCAGACCATCTTATTTAGAAGGGGCCATATTTCAAGTGGTCCAGAGTCCCATGTGGGTAGGAGTTGTTGTATTGCACTATGCAGTACTAGACCCTTTATATATGTAACAGTGTTTAATTCACGTCAGAGCCTTTTGAAGGAGAGCCTTTTGAGGAAACTGCTGTTATGTGCATTTTACTGTTAATCATGAAGCTTCTAAAAATTGTTACCTGCCAGGGATCATCCTAGAGTTTGTGAGTAGAGGAGGCGAGACTCAGATCTCCATCTGTTGAGTATGACTCCAGTCATTTTTGTACTCCATGCTGCCTCTAAGAAGTGCCAAGGAAGTTTGAGGGTGCCTGAAATGGGAACCAGACTTCTTTAAAACACTTGCAGCAGTATGGAGCATAATTCTACTTTGCCCTATGCAGAGGTATTTGTCTGAATGTATCAGTACTGCTTGCCTAGGTGGCTCAAGAAAGCACAGTGCAGTTGAAATAAAACCTGTAGGACAAGTCCTGTTCTGACCCAGTCCCTTTCCCTCAGCCCAGCCTTGACAACTCAGCCTGGTCCCAGGATCTAGTTGGGAAACTTGTGCCCTGTGGCTTCTCAGAGACCCTGGAAATACTAGGTTTGACTTCACAGTGTGACTGAGCTCAGCAGTTGCTCACTGGGTATTTGCTCTGAAGCCAGCATTGTTCTAGGCCAGTTGTGGTGACTGGACAGTCTAAAACACAACCTGTGTTTTTAGGATGTTTATAGTACACTTAGAAAGACAAGACTAGATCACATAAAATGAGAAGGCAAAAGCAAGACATCATGTGGTGTGCTGAAGAGCCACTACCAGTGGCGTGCCAGAGACTGCAAAGTGTTGTTTGGCTAAGCTGCATGATGTGTTTTTAAAAATATTGAATTTTCATTCCTCTAGACAGGATATGCTGTGCAGTTTGCCTAGTCCCTATGTGGAGGCTACTTGGTTTATTTATTTACATGCCTGGTTGCTTAGGTATTTGAATTTATAACCTCATTAGGCATGCTGATTTAATTAGAATCCCCAGAAAAGATTTGTTGAACATGTATTATGTTCCCTATATTATGTTGGGCACAGCTCTAGACTGAAACTTGCCAGGGTTCTTCCATTAGGAGTAGCAGTAGTAATAGAACAATGCTCTCTCTGTTGCGTGATTTTCCTATCTCGTTGCTTTCACATATGTTCTCTCATTTTAACAGTATACCATGGCCTATAACGTAGGGCTGTCTTACGCTAGGGAAACCTGGTTACTTTGTCTTTGAGGTGACGTAGATAGAATTCAGCTTACTCTATGCTGGGTATGAAGTTCAATGCTTTATGTAATATTACCCAGTTTAATGTTAAGATAACTTTATAAGGTAGGGTTGGTTGGGAAGGAAGTTGTTAAAGCTTGGATCTAAATCCAGGTTGTCCCATTCAGGACACAAGCTCCTTGTCTCTTAAGTTTCACAAGAAGGTCAAGGTTGGAAAAAGATACAGAAACATCTCAGTCAAACCCTGCATGCAGGGGCCGGTGAAATGGCTCAGCGGTCTAAAGTGTCTGCTTAGGCAAGCTTAGGCAGCTGCAGGGAATGCAGTTTGATCCCTGGCACCACATGCTGTGCCAGGCCCACCCCCAGGGCAGGCTGATCCAGCCATAATATATATATCCTGCATGCAGATCCAATCCAGAGACACTGTGCCTGTAGCAAAGCTGTAGAGTGAGAACTAAACCAGAAGTCGGGACCTGGGCCCTCTTTTTCCCCTAACTAGTGGCATGGGTGTGGCTTTGATAACTTCTCTGGACATCAGTTCGCTTCTTTATAAAATGAGAAGGCTTGGCCTCATTGTATAAGAACAATGCTGTGTTGTCATGGTCACTAGTGAAGGAGTCTGGCCCTCAGCCTGGGATTTCAGCCACAATTCAGGCTTATTCTGAGCTTGCAACAGCCCCTCCCTCTGCCAAATTCCATCTCACTATGCAACCATGGTAATCTATTGACAGAAAACTGTTTCTTAAAGTTCATCTATATTTCCTATTTCACTTTCTGTTTCCTCTCATTGCCAAAAATGGAGGCAGCTGGTCTGTAAACACCAACCCCTTCTAAATCCATTGCCTAGGTGGTTGTAGTTAGGGATTTGGAAAGTTCCTAGGCTACAGATAATCCTGTCAGTAGTGTGTTTTTTCCCCTCTTAAGGGCAGTTAGATCTGGGGACCCCCGGGAAACTATTTTTGGTGTGAAATTCTGTAAACACAGATGTATGCCAGGTATTGTCCTGCAGACTTCGTGCGATAGTGTGTAGTTGGGAGAGTAAACACAAGCTTGAGTCCCTGCCCTCTGGTTGCTCCCCTTCGTGGAGTGTGGATCTCAACTCTGGCTCCCAACAAAATCATCTGGCCTGGGTGGCCATTGATAAATAAGCAACCAAGAGTAGAAAACCAGTGGTTTAGATCCCCTTCCCAGACTTCACCATCAGTACAAGCTGCTCTAGGGTCGTGTTTGAAGGCAGATTCTGATCAGAATGGCAGTGATGGTCTAACAGTGATGGCAGACATTTTAGAATGGTGATGATGAACCTTTTAGAGCATTTGATGATATGAACAGCCCACTATGGTGCACGTGCCGTAAGTTCAACACCACTGGTGTAGGGGTGTAGCTCAGTGGTAGAACACTTGCCTAGCATGTGCAAGGTGCTGAGTTCACGCTCCAGCACCACAATAGCTGATTTGGAGGGTCTGGCCTGGCAGGGGTGTCACTCGTTAGTACCAGGATCCAAGGGATGCCCTTCTGTTCCCACCATGCTGGGATGCAGCCCTACATTAAGTAGCTAGGGAAGAGACTGCATAGAGAAGTATAACATTATACAGTTAGGAAGGTTTGTATATAGGACAGGGAGTACAGATGAAAGAGAGCACAGTTGTACCTTAGTGGAAAATTAGGAAGCCAGACAGAAGAGTGGTTGTGTGAACTGGGTCTTGAAGGTTGCGCAGAAGTTTGTAGCTGGACCAGACAGAAGGATTAACGGCACAAGCAAAAGTATAAGCTCAAAAGAACAAGGTGTTGGAGGGAGGAGGTGATCTGGTAAGACATACATGATGGCATCTGCAAGGGGGGATGTGAAAGCCAGTCCTGCCCCGGAAGTCCCACATGCCAGCCAGAATAAGCTGGCTGCTCTACTGAGGCTTTTCCTCATTCTTCTGCATGGAGGAATGCCACAGAGCTGTCTGCGGAATGAGCTGGGGTTTTGGAGTGCGGGCTCAGGGGAACAAGCCCAAACACACTTTCTTGTTTCCACACTCTTTCTTGCCACATTTTTGTCTCTGCACATTAGTGGCTCTTTGTCATACTAGGCTGAGTCCTGTGTTCAAATGTCAACATAAGGGAAGCCCTCAGCTGCTGTTGCTGTGGTAGTCCTCTCGGTTTCTGGCAGTGACTGTCAGTCCCAGTCTCTGCCTGTAGAATCCCCTCTCACTGTGGGTAAACTAAGAATTGAGTCACTTCTCAGACAGTTAGATTGCAGGGGGAAAGCCTCTGCTGAGATTGTGGTCTTGATTAGAAAGAGGGTGTGACCTCTAGTTGCCTTCCTGGTGAGATTGCATTCTTGTTGCTGGAAACAGAAACCAAACTTTGCAGGGCCTCCCCTATCAGACCTCCCCCACTGAATCACAAACAGAAGAGCTGAAACCAGAAGTATGCATCGATTCTTACTTACCCATAAAGGACTGGGGGATGGGGAGAAGCTACAGACCTTCTGGCTTTCTTCATCCTGAGTCCTTTCTCCAGGGAGCAGATCGTTTTTCACTTCCTCCCCTGAGATGAGCTCTCTCTCCCTGCCAGCAGATTCTGCTCCACAGAGCAAGAGCAGTCGCCACAGGGTGATTGATAAAGCTCCACAGGGCCTTGTGCAACGGTGCAGATTTTATAGCACACCTTCCAGAAGCCACTTAGAGGCTACTCCACTGGAGACGCTGCTGCTTCTGTTTCCCCAGTGTCGTCTTTGAAAAGCCGGCTTTCACCCTCATGCCTTATATTTATCTGCGTCAGTCAGCATAGTCCTCTGCTGTTTTGTAGCCTTTTGAGTTTTCCATATCATCTTTTCCCTCCCCACTGTGGTGCTCAAGAAAGGGAGTGGTGGGGGGACGTGGCCCAGTGGTAGAGCGCTTGCCTAGTGTGCACAGGGCCCTGGGTTTTTTTGTTGCGAGCACCACAAAAATAAGTAAATAAAAGAGGTGGGAAAAAGGAGAATGGAGAGTTGTTGAATCCAGAAGGGGCGCCCTGGGTCAGGATGTGGATGTGGAGCTATGGCCCCCATATCCTGACTGTTTGCTATTGAACTGCAGTACTGCTGAATGGTGGAGCAAAAAGCTATTTATAACCCTGAGAATTTTACACTGTTACTGAATTGCTTCAACCTAATTTCCACTTCTTTTCTCAAATGAAAATGAAGAGAGTAAGCAAACACGTGCAGCAAGGATTCCCTCCAAGAGACCCTTTATCCTGTGAATATTAATTATCTGGGAACTAGTACTCTAGGATCTCTTACCTCCTGATGTTTCCACACAGAGAAAAGCGCCTGGAGGGAGGGATGCTAACCCTGATTCTGCAGCACTGTGCATTCTCACATTAGCCAAGGAAATAAAGTTAGAACATGGAAACGCCATGTAATTGGAAGGTGTAGGACATGGAGAGAACAGTAGACAACCTGAATGGGTTCTGTTCCTGCCCAACAGACCTGAGGCCGGAGCTGTTGGCTTTAATGGGGAGAGGTACTTCCCCAGCCTTAACTGTGTCAACTGCTAGGCCAAGATGTGAGACCCCCTGGAGCTACCTGCCCTGGGGGAGGAGGAGCAAGTGAAAAAAGGAAGTGTGTAATGTGACAGGAGGAGTATGGCAGGATCCTCCGTGGCAGTGTGAACAGGACGCAGTGATTAAATGAGCTTTTGTTTCTTTGCTAGAAAATGGTGGAGAAAAAAAAAAAGTGATACAGAGAGGAGGTGATGTCTCAGCTGGACTTTGAAGCTTGAATAGGAAGGAGCTCTAATGACAGTCAGTGAAAAGGAGAGAATGTATAAAAAATGAGATGAAAGAACAAAGCCTGACTAGTAGAAATAGCAGGCAGTCCAAGGAATAGTCCTCCTGGATTTTAGATTTCTACAACACAAGGAAATGGAGATTCTCTTTAGACTATAGAGGACCACTTACTGCTAAAACAGGAAGCCCTTGTTACATAGGTCCCTGTGTCAGTGTGTTTTAGCTTTAAGCACTCAAACCACAGAGCACCTGCCGA
>PVKN010023716.1:0-14689 GCA_004027915.1 Capromys pilorides
TCTCAGACAGACTACTAAAAGATATTCTGGAGAGGGACCAAAATGACCAGATCTCAATGAATGAGAATGGAAAGAACTCACAAAATAGGGCAAAGAATTAAACACAGGAGAAAAAAGAGTATACAACAGAAGGCAAATAACATGTCAATTATAAGTCAATGCATGTCAGATATAATCATCAATGCAAATGGACTCAATTCACGAATTAAAAGAAATAGATTGGCACAATGGATTAGGAAACAAAATCCAACAATATGCTGTATACAAGAAACACACTTAACTGATAAAGACATTCATACACTGAAAGTTAAAGAATGGAAAACAATATTACATTCTATAGCACCTCAGAAAGAAGCAGGTGTATAATCCTGTTTGCAGACAGCCTGAACTTCAAACCAAGAATGATCAAATGAAATAAAGGTGACCATTACATACTGGTTAGGTGAAAAACTCAAGAGCAAGTGGTAGCACTCATAAATATGTATACACCAAACATGAGAGCACCCAGATATATAAAACAAATCTTAATGGACATGAAATTTCTAATATCCAATACCACAATCCTAACAGGAGACATTAACACACCTTTATCCCAAAAAAATAGGTCAAGCAGAAAAAAAATTAAAGAAGTAACAGAACTGAACCAGTACTTGGAACAAACGGAATTAGTGGACATATACAGAATGTCCCACCCAAGCACTTCTGAATACACATTTTTTTTCAGCTGCACATGGGACGTTTTCTAAAATAGACCATGTACTAGACCATAGGTCATGCTTAACTATATGCAAGAAAACAGAAATTATCCCTTGCATATTATATTACCATAGTGCAATGAAACTGGAAATAAATACCAAAACAATTCATAAGAACCCCAGAAATACATGGAAATTAAAAAAACACCATCCTCAACAACCAGTGGGTTACAGATGAAATTAAACAAGAAATTCAACAATATTTACAGTTTAATGAAAATTCAAATACAACCTACCAGAATTTATGGAATGCAATAAAAGAAGTTCTTAGAGGGAAATTTATAGCTCTGAATTCACATATTAAGAAAATAGAACAGGAACAAATAACTACTCTAATGCTGCACTTAAATTGTGTTGAAGAGGAAAAGTAAACCAAACCCAAAGCTCAAAGGCGGGAGGAAATTATAAAGATTAGAGCAGAAATTAATTCAATTGACATAAAAAATGACAATACAAAGAATTAATGAATCAAAAAGCTGTTTCTTTGAAAGAGTAAATACAATTGATAAGCCCCTAGCTAACCGCACCAAAAAGAAGAAAGAGAAAGTTCAAATTCAAGCAACAAGGAATGAAAAAGGTGACATTACCACAGACCCAGTGGATATTCAGAAGTTCATTAATAGCTATTTTGAGAATCTTTACTGTCACAGAATTGAAGGCACAGAAAAAAATGGACAGATTCCCAGAAAGGTACAAATTACTGATGATATAAATACTCCCAGTAGCCCAGTAACTGCCAAAGAAATACAAAATGTTATAAGCACCTACCAACAAAGAACAGTCCAGGTTCTCATGAATACACAGCTGAGTAATATAAGAAATTCACAAAAGATATAATCCCAATACTCCTCAAACTCTTCAATGAAATTGAAAAGGTAATCATCCTCCCAGAATCATTCCTAGAGGCAAGTATTACACTGATACCAAAACCACAGTATGACACAATTAAAAAACAAAACCACAGGCCTATCTCCCTCATGAACATAGATACAAAAATCCTCAATAAAATCCTAGCAAATACAATAGAACAAATCATTAAAAAGATAATGCATCATGACCAGATAGGACTCATCCCAGGAATGCAAGGATGGTTCAAGACACGCAAATCTATAAATGTAATACATTATATCAACAGAGCCAAATCCAAAACCCACATGATCACCTCAACTGATGCATAAAAGGCTTTTGAAAAAGTCCAAAACTCATTCATGTTCGAAGTCCCACAGAAACTTGAAATAGATGGCCTCTGACTCAATCTTATAAAAGTCATCTATGACAATTCAACAGTTGACATAATTCTAAATGGGGAAAACCTGAAATCTTTTACTCTTTCTTCTGGTGGAAGCCCCCTTTAAAAGGATTCTTTCCTTTATTCCCATGAACATGAAAGCTTCAGGATATTTTAATGCCTCTTATTCTCAAAGTAGAACTGCCTTTTGCAGCTCCATATTTTGTGCTTCTAAGACTAACATCTTAAGGAGAAAGGCCAGCTAAGTTTCCAGCTATTTGGGAACCAGGCCTTCTAGTCTGATCTTGTATGCAGTGAAGACCCAACTCCAGCTTAAAATAAAATAAAATAAAATAAAATAAAAAACTGAAGTAAAGTAATTCATGGAGGTCCAGTATGCTGAGTGGAAAGTCATACAGGATGCTAAGATGAAAACATTCCTGTAGTTGGTGCCTTTCTAACTCATTGCACAGAGAAACTGGAGAAGGATTCTTTCTCTCACATTCATTCTTACAAGCATCAAGGCATGAATAAACTGTAAGACCTCTGGTTTTTTAAATACAGCTGATTTGTTTCTGCTCTATGATTTGCATTTTAAAGGGTGAGTCCTTCTTTTCTCTGTATTTTAGGGAAGGGTATACAGGGTGGTCAGAATCTCACTACTACATGGGACTCATAGTGATGCAACTGTTTACAGCCTCCAAAGAGCTGGGATTACAGGCATGCACCACCATGTCCAGTCTCAGTGAGCCATTTCAGTAAGCCTCAGGGACAGGGCCAGAATGGCAGGCCCAGGGATCAAATCCATGGCCCCTGTAACTGCTTGAAGGTTCTTTAATCCACTGAGCTATTGGGTTGGCCCAAAGAGTGAGTTCTTAATGGGGAAATTCCAGATAATCTCCACAAAGTTTGGGAATCTGGCCCTCCGAAAGCCTGTTCAAAAATACAGTGAAGAAGAGAACCTCAGTTAAAAGTTCAAATTTGAAACCACAATGATTCTCCGAGCCTCACTATGCCTATAGCAGCAATTTGTTCTTCTCAGAAAAAGGAACACTGAAGATTGGGCTTTGCCTGGAGAGAGGGTAGCATGGGCTGGCTTAGGGGCAGGGCTGGTGTAGTATCTGGAGCTACAGATGGAATGTGGTATCCCGCACTTGACTGGGTTTGACCATGCAGGCTCTTAAACAGTTGAGATAACCAGAAAGCCCCCTTTATTTTATTTTTTTTAATTTTATGGCCAGGTCAACTTGCCCTGGGGGAAGGGCTGGTGCAGCATGTGGTGCCAGGGATTGAACCACATCCTTGCAGTTGCCTAAGCTTTCCTAAGCAGGCTCTTTAGACCACTAAGCCATCTCACCAGCCAGCAAGCCCCCTTTAAAAGAATTTCTTTTCTCTCCTTTAATCCCATGGGCACAAAGATTTCAGTATATTTTAATGCCTCCTGATCTCTGGGTAGAGCTGCATCTTGCATTTCTATATATTGTGTTTCTAAGAGGGAGATGTTAATGGAGAAAAGTCATCTAAGCTTAGGCTCTTCGGAAAGCCAGGCTTTCCAAAACCAGATCCCGTGTACAGAAAAACACTGAACTCCATCTAAAAATTCACACTAGAATCTCAAGTAATGGACAGAAGAACATGATGCTGAGTTGCACTTGAATTTTCTTTGTATTCTAGATATTGTTTAACTTCCTGTTCAATTTCATCTGTAACCAACTGGTTGCTGAGGAGGATGCTGTTCGATTTCCAAGTATCATAGAGGTTTTTGTGGTTTCTTTTATCATTTATTTACAGTGTCATTGCACTGTGGTCATATCATATGCATGGGATAATTTCTGTTTTCCTGCATATATTTAAGCATGACCTATGGACTAGTATGTGGTCTATTTTAGAAAATGTCCCATGTGCAGCTGAAAAGAATGTGTATGCAGAAGTGGTTGGGTGGAACACTGCATATGTCCAGTAAGTCCAGTTCCAAGTTCCAATTCAATTCTACTACTTCTTTGCTAATTTTATGTTTGCCTTACCTACTTTTTTGAAATAAAGGTTTGTTAATGTCTCCTGTTAAAATTGTGGTATGGATATGAGGTTTTTCATGTTGATTAAGATATGTCTCATATAGTTGGGTGCTCCTGTGTTGGGTGCAGACTATATATATATATATGTTATCTCTTTATCTTGATTTTTTTTCCCAAACCAGTACGTAGTGGCCTTCTTTATTTTATTTGATCATTGTTGGTTTGAAGTTCTGACTATCTGCGAACAAGATTCCTACCCCTACTTTTTTCTGAGGTTCTGGGGTTTGTAGTATTGTTTTCCATCAGTCTATGAACTCCTTTATGAATTAAGTTTCTGGTATACAGGATTGATTGACCAGCAGGCACACAGGTAGGACCTCTTGGCCTGCCCACCCCCACCCCCACCCCCTGCACATCCAACAGAACTCAACCCCTGCCCACAGCTTGTGATAGGTGGACATGTAGGTAGTTAACACTAGGCCTGCACCCTTGCATCACTGGAACTTCTACCTAGACCGGAACCCAGCTCCAGGATCTGCTGTGGAGCCCTGCAGCAAACCCCAGGGCAGGCCGAGCTGGCCATAACATAACATAGAAAGAAAGAAAGAAAGAAAGAAAGAGGAAAGAAAGTTTAAAAAGGGGATGGAGGCAGTCAGGGACAGAGAGCTGCTAATACACAAACCCAGACTCAGGTGCCTTTCGGGCCAGGAACCTAAGCTCAGATTTCTGGATGCTAGAAGGCCACCCCCACCATGCTTGGGCTTCGAAGTTCCAGGCAGGACCCCCACACAAGCCCAGGAGCCAGCGATCAGTGCCCCACCAAGGCTGATGCCCGCCCACGAGCACCCCCAGGCCCATAGCACCCAGGTGATCCCGTGAGGCCGCAGACCCCTGACACTGATGTCAGCAAGCCACAGAGTCCATGCCTGCTGCCTTCTGTGCCAGCCCCCACCCGTACCTCACCTGGCTTGGCCCAGGAAGATCATATTTGAAGATGAACTGCCCTCCTGAGCCCTCCTGAGCCCTCCTGGCTACCTCAAAACCTGCTGCAGCTGGGGCGGGGAGACAGACTCCCAGGCCTCACCTAGTGCTTGACCACGAGCTTAAGTACCTACCACTGAGGAGCAAGAAGACCCGGAGCTACTATGTCGTCATGTTCCAAGACCTGTATGAAGAGCTCTGGAAGCTCTAGTGCAAGGCAGATGCCACCCATGCCAAGCTACAGCAGCTGGAGGTGCAGCTGCACTTGTTGCCACTGCCTTGAGTCCAAGACGAGGCCCAGACTGCTACCCACATCTGGCGAGAGCTGGAGAAGCTCATGGACCCTGGCTTTCTACATAGGCAGGCATACTGTCTTTAAATAAAGGATAAACAGAGGCACTTCAAGACCCAGATCCAGAAATTCAATGACCAAGCAGAAAGTGAGGGCTTGGTGTACTTCTGAGTCCCAGATGCAGACACAGAAAGGTGTGGACCTCAAACTGGCACTGCATAGCCAGGTTGGCCTGTAATACTACAGAACTCTGGGCCTCAGCCCCAAAGGAATGAATATATAGTCGGTATCTGCAGTGTGAAGCTGCTTAGCACTCCTGACTTTAAAACAAAAACAAGGGCCGGGGAGATAGCTCAAGGGCACAAGTGCATGCCTGGCAAGTGCAAGATTCTGAATTTGATGCTCAATTCAAAAAAAAAAAAGAAAGAAAGAAAGAAAGAAAGAAAGAAAGAAGAAAGAAAGAAAAGAAAGAAAGAAGAAAGAAAGAAAGAAGAAAGAAAGAAAGAAAGAAAGAAAGAAAGAAAGAAAGGAAGGAAGAGAAAAATATATATACATGTATATATTCTTTTTTCATCTATAAGACATATTCCACCAAGGAGGGGATCCCTAAGCCCACCAAAAGTCACCTATACAACACTTAGTTTCTTTTTAAAAAAACATACAACCTTTTTATTGTTGTCATAAAGAGGTATCAAAATTAAAAAGCAAAAGAAAAAGCGGGGAGCCCCTTCTCCTTAACCCAAAGAAGTTCATGGCAGCAGTAGGATGAGACCTGGAGATGTTTAAAACTCATGGCACTTGTGAGAAGGGGGTAGAGTAACAGGACAGGTCAACAGAGCAGGAAGGTTGCCCTGGGCAATAGCAGTGAGGTGCTGTGACAGTGTGGCAATGGGGCTACACATTGTCCTGAAGGACAGGGAGCTGGAGAGGCCAGACCACCACACCAAAGCAGCAGGAGGAGGTGCTCAGGAGACACCCATCCAGGTTGCCTGTGTGGGACAGGCTGGAAACACAGGCATCCTCATCCCCTGGCAAAGGGTGAAGGGGAGATAATTGCTCACTTCCACTCCCTGCTGCCCCACCACCAGGTCCCCTATTGACCACAGCAAAGCCTCTGCCCTCACCTTCCCCATCCACCTCCTCTGCCTGCTGCCAGGAGTCCCAGAAGCAGGGTACATGAGTGAAGCATAGCATCTTGGCAAAAGCATCTTTGGGTGTGAGGGTGTCTCCTGGGCCACGCAGAGAGAGAGGCAGCCTTGGTCCTGGGGCAGGTGGTGAGGTGTTGCCCCAAGGGATGAATGAGTACAGGGTATGGGGCAGGGTGTCAGGAGGGAAATGGGTTCTTTGTTTTGCTGTTGCTTCTAGATTTTGTTTCTGACTCTGGATTGTAAAAGGCTGCTCTGACAGCCCTCCCACCCTGGCTGGGATGCACATGAACACAGAGAAGTCCTGGCTGCTGGGAGGCAGTGCCCTCTGCTCCAGAGAAAGTCTCGCCAGCCTGGACCTCAGGCGCTCGGTGGGTTCAATTGATGAGACTTTTTTTTTTTTTTTTGGTTTTTTGTTTTGTTTTGTTTTTCCATTTCATTGAAATATTTACAGCAATGGGGGAGGAGAGAGAAAGGGTGAGAGGGCCTCTCGGGAAAGATCCAAGCCCAAGACCTTCTCCCCAGGGAGATCCAGACCCAAGATCTGCTCCCCAGAGTGTTAAGCCCACAGACCCCACAGACTTGGTACTGTGGGCTGGGCTGGTATGGGCAGTTGTGCTTCATCACGAGTCACTCCAGGAAGGGTCATTGGGTGCACTCTGGGGGAGGTGGGACAATAGTAAGGGGGAAGGAGCTTCAGAGAAAGTTCCACCTCAAGATGACCATGGCCCAGGCAGCCCCTCAGCTATGGCCTCAGCCACAGCCAGGCTTTCTGAAGGGCTGCAGGACCTGTTATCCAAAGAGCTGCCATGCAGCAACAGCCTGTCTATCTGTCCTACAGCCAGGGAAGCCTTTGGTAGCCTCAGAAGCTGTCCCACCCTTAGGGAGACCAGAGCCCTTTCTGCTCCTTCCCGGGGGTGGCAGGATAGGGAGAAAGGGAGAGGCAAGAAGCAGGTTGTGCCCTGCTAGGCTCTCCCTCCTGACTCCCTGGGGCCTCTAGGCTCCTCCTTGCTGGCCTTCTTCCAAACAGAGCTGGTCCATGTTGCTGGTGGGAAACCCTGTCTGTGAACCCTGGCATCTTAGGCCCCCATATCAGAGCCCTGTGAGGGTACCCTGGGCCCATGGACGAGGGGTGCTGGAGAGAGTGGTCCACCAGGCACTACCTCCACCGGTCTCCCTCTCCCATGAGGGAAATAAAAAAAAAAAAAAAAGGACTGGCAAGATAGCTCAGCAGCCTGAAGCACCTGCTTAGGCAAGCTTAGGCAAATGCACGGACTGCAGTTCAATCCCCAGCACCACATGCTGCCCCAGCCTCACCCTCAGGGCAGGAGTGAGTGGAGTAAGGTGGCTGGTGACCTTAAGTGAGGAGGGATGAGAATGGCATTGAGAGATAGCTGAATGGAGAGTTTACCAGGACTGAAGTTGAAGAGAGGGAGAAGTAAGTGATTGCTGGGGAGCTGGATTCGAAGACATAGGAGTTTATCGAAGAAGCTGTGGGCACAGGCCTCTAGTGGAGAGAGTCTGAAGGACGGAGTGTACTCTACTAGGCTGGAACAGAGTGTGATGGCCTCAGGTAGCCTCAGGTGGTGTCTGAGATTTGAACACCTTCGTCAAAGGGGTGAGCTTTAATCTGGGGGAACTTGAACTCTATATAGTTGGGGTTCATCTCCTGGATTTGTTCCTAGGTTGGTTTTCACAGTACCTTGATGATCTCTACCAGCCGGTCTAACCCCACTGTCCCCAGGGAAGATGGGCTGGCCAAGCTGGAGCTCAGCCGGGACACAGCCAGCTGACCAAACATCAATGGAGGAGGTATAATCGGTGGCTCCGAAAATGAGTTCTGGGATTCAGTAATAGTGAGAACAGATGTAGGAAACATTGGGTTACCCCCAGAACAACTGCTTTGCACTGCCAAAATCACAGAGCTTGAGGACAGCAGTGTCAGGGTTCACCAGCAGGTTCTGGGGTTTGGTGTCACAGTGACATACACTCTAGGAGTGGATGTAGGCCAAGCTCCAGAGGAGTTGATACATGTACACCTTAGCATAGATGGAGATGGTCAACTTGACCTTTGTGAAATGATGGGACACCTGGTACACTGTCTCAGGCACATATTCCAGCACCAGGTTTAGGTAAATCTCATCTTTCTTCTCCCCACTGGAGTAGAAAAAGTACTGCAGTCTCACAATATTGCAGTGGTCTAGCTTACGAATAATTTGCAGCTCTTGATTCTTGAACCTCTTGCCCTGAAGAACCTTCTTGATAGCCGCCAGCTCCTTTGTCTCTGCCAGTGGTGCCTGTACATGACCCCAAATGAGCCATTGTAAATCACTTTGGTGTCTGTGTGAGCACTCAGGGTCTTGTCCTAGAGTGGCTGCCACTGTGGTCATCTTCCTGCTGTCACGGCCCAGCTTCACTCCAGTGGCAGGCACCCAGTGCCTGCGCTGGAGACCTCTGCTGCCTCTCCCTCCGCTGTTGCTGGGGCCACCCCCAGAACTTGAAGCTCTCATGCCCCCATTCAAAGCCCCTATAGATGCCTTTCTGCCGCCGGTGCTGCCTGGGCCAGAGGCCAAGCCCCCACTAACAGCCGCCTGGGTCCACAAATGAGCTGGTCTGCACCCAGCAGATGTTTGACATTTTTTTTTTTTTTCATGTGTAAGACATATGTCACCAAGGAAAGAGGTGATCTCTAAGCCCACCAAAAATCACCTGTACAACACTGTTTGACTCTTCATCCCTCACTTCCCAAAGAAGCACACTTCTAGAGGCCAGGTGAAGGAGCATTCCCCTCTGTGGATCTACTGTTTAACCTGGGCTATGTGGCTGCCGTTGAACACCTGCTTAGGTTGGTCCTGCTCTAGGCTTCAGCAGTTCCTGTACCTGAATAACGTAAGTGCCCAGGCACACTACAGGCAGCTGTCTTTGGCCAGTGGAAGGTGCGTGGAGAGGGTGCCAGCTTGCCAGCACCAGAGAGGCCTGGAGAACCCCAGCCCTGGGCTGTTGTCTAGGCCAGCATTCTTCAATCTGAGTAAGTACCTGCAACAGGTCCTGCTGCCCCACAGCCAGTATGAGCTGCATGACTTCAGGCTCGGCTTCTACCAGCTTGGCTGGGACCACTGGATCATGGCCTTGCACAGGTACAACCCCTGCTACTGCAAGGGTGACTGTCCCTGAGCCATGCAGTGCTGCTATGGCTCCCAGCTGCACGTGCTGGTGCAGACCATCATCCATGAGAGACTGGATGTGTTGATGCCCTGGCTGTCATGCATGCCCACCACCTACCTCCTGCTGAGCGTACTGACCATGGAGTCCAGTGCATCCATCGCCAATGAGAACTTGATCTCCATGCTGTGCACCTGCTGCTGAGCAAGATGCTCCCTGAGCTTTTTGGAGGAGGAGTAACCTTTAAATCACATGCTCAGAAAACACTCCTTTGATGCACTGGTACTCCTGAGTTTGCATTTTCAAATTTCCAAGCCTGAAACATAACTACTTTGGAGTGCTGTCTTACTTTTCTCTCATTGCTGGGCCAAATACCCAACAACAAAAATGAAGGAAGGAAAGTTTTATTTAACTCACAGTTACTGGAGGTTTCAATCCATATTCCACTAGCCCAAAGCTTAGTGAAACAGGGCAGAGGGCATCCAGTTCATGGTGACGGAACAGCAACAATCCAATTGTGACAGAGGCAACTGACCAACCAGGGCAACAGAGCAAGAGAGCAACAGAGAGAGTCTGTCTCTCTTTATATTACATTCAGGCTCTCTGCCTCAGGATATCTGCCTCAGACCACATCCTTAATCCCAGCAGTACTAAGATCCATAATCCTAGCAGTACTAAAACACATAATCCCAGTGGATCATGACTCAAGTCTCAAACTCTAAAAGTCCCCACACCATGATTGCATGAGGCTTTGGGGGAACAACTAGACATTAACCATGACATTTGGCCCCTGGACCCCCAAAGTCTCATGCACATCCCTTTGTGAAAAAGACATTTTAGTCCATCTGGAAGAGTGGCCAAAGTTTCAACAGTTTCAGTGTTGCTGAAAAGTCCAAGTCTCAAGTCTCCTCCAAGATCCAAGGCAAACTCAGAGTTGTGCGCTCCTGTACAAAAGAAAAGTTAAACATATACAACATTCAAAGGCACAAGATGAACATTACCATCCCAAAAGTTGTAAACAACAGGGAAATACAAAATACTGGTACCAACAGAAGTCCAAAATCCAGCAGTATAAGCATTAAATCTCATAATTCCAACTGGAGCATCTGAAGTAGTCTGCACTGAGTTGTGAGCTCCATGCAGCTCCACCCCTACAGCCCTCTTGGTGGTAGTTTCCATGGAGTCTCTCTTAGGCCAGATTTGCTCCCTCTTCACAGTTTCCCTTAGACAATCCATGCTTCTGGCTTTTCCAACCTTCTAGGGTTTCTACTGAATTGGCTTCTCACTCTCTGCCTCATATACTTGCCTTTCAAGGGTACACTGCCTGGACTCCCAGGCCTTCTTTGAAATTGAGGTGGAAGCCTTCTTAACAACTCCTGCATTCTGAATGCACCTAAAACCAGTGCCCCATGGATGATGTCAAGGTCTCCTGCTGGCTGGAGCAGTAGCCAGGCTTCCTTCTCTCTTGGCTATAGGGACTGAGGGCCTTGATCACTGAGCATTCTGACCTTGATTCCGAGGAGCAAATTCTCCATGCTGGCACCATTTTTGGAACCTGGTTTGTGTACAGCTGCCATTCTGGTACTTGGGTCTCTGCAGCTTTCTTCTCAAGGCAAAGCCTCTCTCCTTTGCAATTGTGGGGCTGCAAAGAGCAGAGATCCCCTACCTCCTGTGATGCCCTCAGGCCATCTTTTTGATTCTTTGGTTCCTTCCCAGCAATGGAGATCCTTTCAGCTCCATCTTTGCAGTCCATAGCTTTTCTGGTGCTTCTTTCCTGGCCAACCTCACAATATTTTAAATCATCCTGGTTGGCTCTTTGCTCTTGATTTTCAACATAAATCTGGCTAAAAGCTGCCAATAACAACCATGCCACCACCCTGATAGTTCACTGCTTTGAAAATATCTTGAAAGATTAATCAGTCTGTCATGCTTAATCTCAGTCTTAGGCAAAATCTTGGGTATGAGCAACATTTAGACAGACTTTCAGCCGAGCCGTAGCACAAGTCATCTGGAGTCCAGCAACCAATGCTGTCCTTTTTTCCCAGCAGAAACCTCCCCAACCTGGTCTTTACAGGTAGGCCTTCTGTCAGTTTTCTGGTCTGAGTTATGACCAGAATCTCTCCTACAGAATAGCTGAAGTTTTTCCAGCTCTTTGAAAGTAGACAACCTCTACAAACATTTCCTATCTCTGCTCATAAGCCATTCTTTATACCTAGGCTTCAAGCCAGTCTTCTGATCTGAGTTCTGACCAGAATCTCCCCTACCACACAGCTGAGGTTTATCCAGCTGAAGTTTATCGAGCTCTTTGCAAGTAGGCAATATCTCTGAACCTTTCTTGTCTCTTCCCATAAGTCATTTCCAAAAACTCATGATCCACATGGTCAGGTTAGTCATAGCAACAGCCCCACTCCTGGTACCAAGTTCTGTCTTAGGTACTCATCTCTCATTGGTGGGACAAATACCTGACAACCAAAATGAAGGAAGTAAAAGTTTATTTAGCTCACAGTTACTGGAAGCTTCAGTTCATATTTGGCTGGTCCAAGGCTGAGTGGAACAGGGCAGAGGGCATCCAGCAACAATCATGACAGAGGCAACTGATCAACCAGGGCAACAGAGCAACAGAGAGAATCTGTTCTCTGTCTCTGTTCATATTACATTCAGGCTCTATACCTCAGCCTATCTGTTTTAGGCCACACCCATAATCCCATCAGTACTAAAACACATAGTCCCAGTGGATCATGAGTCAAGTCTCAAACTCTAGAAGTCCCAGCCTCATGATTGCATGAAGCTTTGGGTGGACAGCTAGATATAAACCATAACAAGAGCTTAACTTTTTTGCTCCCTTTGAGCTATCCTTTTTTTTTCACCAAAATCTTACTTTGGATGGAAAAATTTCCTCATTAACATAGATTTTGGCTGGGGAGACAGCTCAGCAGTGTAAGAACCTGCCTGGCAAGTGCAAGGTCCTGAGTTGATCCCTGCCTTCAAAAAAAAAAAAAAAAAAAAAAAAAAGATTTTGAAATTGCAATTACAAATAGTTTAGAGTGCTGGAGTGTTCTGTAAATGAAAAATAAATTCCTGTCAATGGCAAAAAATTAATTAATTAATTAATTTTAAAAAATCAGGGCCAGCACTATAGTTTAGCACTAGCTTAGGGAAGCGCAGGGTCTAGGGTTTGATTCCTGGCCCTGCCTGCCATGCTGGCTCCACTCTCTGGTGAGTGCTAAGCCAGTGATGAAGTCCAGGCATGGTGGCGCACGACTGTAATCCCAGCACTTGGGAGGCAGAAAACAGGAGGATCACTATGAGTCAGAGCTGCTAGAGACCCTGAACAAAAACAAACAAATAAAAAAACTCATTAGGCAGTTCATGCTGGCCTTCAGCTCACTCTTTTAGCCCAGGCTGGTCTTGAACTTGCACCAGGCCTGGAATCCATCGCCAGCTCAGTGCCTCTGAGAGTAGGGCTGGTGCAGCAGGTGGGGCCAGGAATAGAACCCTGGCTCCTGTGCTTCCCTAAGCAAGTGCTTAGTTTGCTGAGCTATTCTACTGGTTCTTTGTTTTTTCTTTTGTTTTAACACAAAATTTCAATTTATTTCCCCTACAGTCAGCAACTTCTCTGCATTAAATTTTAAAGCAAAAAAGTAAAATAAAATCCCCCAAATGACAAGGTATCAGAAATCCAGATTTACTTATATTGTGTGAAAAAATGTTTAGCCATTTTATTGATCTGTAAAAGAATCACCATCTGGGTCAAAAATGAATTCTATAAATCAAAGAATATTCTACACCTTGAAAAAGGAAAGCAGCAGTAACATTCTCACTAAACATTGTAAATTTCATTTTTATTCATAAAAGGTACATACTTGTCTATATTTTTCCACCAAAAGCAGTGGTGTGTTATATTATTTAAAAAATTAAAAAGTTATACCCATATTCTGTGGCAGGATTGTAAACCCTCTCACTTTTACTAATCTGGAAAAATTTTCAAGTGTGTATGAAGTTGCCTATAAGCTGGAAAATGTTCAAATTCCATTTATTATTTTAGTGCATTTTTTGACAACTGTTGTAGGGATCTGCTGGTCTCACTGAAAATGGTTCTACCTGAGAAGACATAGTGGTGGGAATGAGAAAGATAGACAAGAAGACGAAAGCTGGGATAGGTGGTTGTTAGTCTGCCTGATGGGCAAGACTAATTCAAGGCACATGAAAATGATTCTTTATTCATACTTTTGCAAAGTTTATATCACATGACACAAGGTTGCCTAGAGACTAATAGCTGGCCTGAACCAGACAGGACGTTTTTCTCAGCACTTGGCTACCTTGTTTGCTTTAGAGACTGAATCCCAGTCCCACCTACACACACTTGAAAATTTCCTGGCTTCCTATGGCTCCCAACATATCCCCCTTTTTTGTATTTTGTCAAAGATGGATGTTTCATTGAAGTTGGAGGGGCTGTATTTGAAGAAATCATTTAAAGGACATTTCATACTTGATGTCAATCCTAAGATTGTAGATACTTGAATTCATAACCAACCCTATATAGTCCAACAGCCCACAATAGTTGTATGTTTTTAGCACAACTGGTAATTGACAATTGTAGTTCACTTGAGCCTTTTACAACTTAGCATATTAGTACGGCATTACTTTTATACCTCATGGCTATACTTTTCTGCTGGTTGGTTAAGACCAAGTTAAAGCAAGACCTGTATAAATACAACTATAATTTTTGCAATCTGACAAGGTTAGCTCAATCTCCTCAGGATTTATCTCAGAACTATGTACAGCACCTTGTAGATCTTCTGTCAGTGTCAATCATCTGGATGAGTCATGGTCATTACTTGACCAATTTGCTCTCTATTAGAGCCTCAGAGATTATTTTTCTCTAGGTGACTCCTTAGGCATACTATATGTCATTGATCACTTTCCTCTATGGTTCCATAATCTCCTTGATCACAATATCTGGGTCACAAGTGAGTTACAGGATATCACAGCAGAGGTTCTCTTATGTCCTGAGTCTTCACCAACTTTGAGGGGCAAGGGTCAAAATATTGGCTATACTTTTAGCCCATCTATCTCTTGAATTTTTGGTCTGCAAACCTTAGCTGTTAAAC
>PVKN010023717.1:0-14697 GCA_004027915.1 Capromys pilorides
AAAGCAGTTACACATTTTTACACAGACATTTAGAAATCTAAGTATATACAAAATTGTAGCCGGTCAATCCTATGGAATTTTCCTAGTCTCTTACTCTGATTTAATATCCTTTTTTGTTTTCTTGTAAACCAGTCATTTACTTGAAAGAGAGTATAGCAGTAACTGAAATTACATTAGTGTAAGAACTCAAAAGAAGAAATAAAAATGGAAAGGCATAACAGCTGAATGGAAACCAAGGACTTAAGTGTTAAACAATTAAGTGACTGCAAACAGAAAAGTTAGGAAACATGGCAGGAGCAAAACCGTGCACTTATATACACAGGATGAATTAGATAATGGTCCTAAGAACCACCAAAATATTTTTCACACTGAGGATAGCAATGGATAACACTAAAATTATTCTTGGAATACCTGTCATTCTTGTCTTTTAGATTTGTGTTGCTTCTAATGAAAAGGAGCTTCTGTTGCCCTGGGAGCCTGAGGAATGGGGTGGGGGAGTGTGTGTTGATCCAGACTGGAACAAAGGGTGTCACCTGACTCAGCCCTCCCTCTTTTTAGATTTCTTGTGAGATCTGAGAATTGGAGATCTGCAAAGGCAGTGGCCCCTAGTCTTCATTAGAGCTCTGGGTGGTAGATACTGCAGAAGTGTCCCAATTCCTTAACTGCCAGGCAGGCCTCTCCCTCCCCTTCCCACCACAGGGCCTTTGCATGCCATTCTCCATTCCTAGACCATTCTTCACCTCTCCCTGAGAAGACTCCTCACAGTCTACCAGTCCTGCTGTACTTAGTGCTTCACTCCTTGTGTCTTTGCCCCCCACCCCCAAACAACATGGAGTGCTGTCAGCACAGGGCTTGTGTGTGGTCATACACATAGTAGGTGCTTAACTTATGCTATTGAATGCATCCATTCATCTAACTGCCTTTAGGCTTCCTTGGTGGGCGCTGGGCTGGGCACTGGGAGGAAGAGAGACACATGTGTCTTCACATTCAGACACAGAAGGGCTTTTCTGCACTGCCAGGGCCTGGGGAGAGTGTCTGGCCTGCACCCCAGACTAGAAGAGCCCAGTTTGCTGTGTGCCCTGGGTGAATAGCCCACTGTGCTAGACAGACGAGCAGGCTGTCGGGGCCAGACCTGGGAGGCCCAGCATCTGAGTCTTCCTTTCTGTTACATGCCTGTGCCTTGTCTTGGCTTGATAGAGTTATGAGAAAATCAACACAGTGCATATCCTCATAGCACACCCACATGGAGCCAAAGTCATGAAATTGGTGACAGATTTATATACAGATATACCTTTGGGGGTTTTGATGGCCTTTGGTCCCCCTCACATCAAAAATTTAACATACAGCGAAGCTAGAGTTTTTATTTCAGTTATGGAACCAGAGCTTTGTAAGCATTGGCAGGTACTATAAACCACCCTGGAGTTGGTTTGGGCTCAGGCCACCCCCAAATCATCAATCTTAAAGGATGGGTCCAGGAATCTGCCCTTTTTCAAGCTGCTTATGTCGCCTTGATATTTGGGATTTTAAGTTGGCTGATTGAGAAATTAAAGGCTATGTTATACACTTGAATACACGAGAACATTCTCTAGGACCTAGAAAGTTCCCTTCACTACTCTCTTGTCTTGGAACCTGGGTACAGATTCAAGTCTAGACTGGGGGGACTCTGGATGCTTTAGAAATTAGAAAAAAAGCTCTAAATCCACATCCAGAAACATATGCTTGTGTACCCAAATAGAAACTTTGCATTTGACTTCAGGACATTCTGATCCCTAGACTGGGTGGTCTGAAAGACAGGAGAGGCCTCTTTGGAGAAAGGCATCCATGCTGACTGGAACCTAGGACCAAAGATTTATGGCTGTGTAGACTGCACACTGTACAACGGTTCGTGGCAGAAATCTAGGCACTGACCAAGCTGTGTGGCCAGCCTAGTGCCTGGGTTATCTTTCCCTGTTCATACAGAAGTATTATATGGCATGCCTCCAACTCATCATCCGCCATTACCCCACCTCCTGTGACAACTCAGATTAGGGGCACTGATGAAATTACAGAAGTTATGCACATCACCAGTGAGAAACTGACCCATAACAAAGTCATAATGATAAACACTGCAGTTCTTTCCCACTCTTGTTTGGCTTTGGGCCTTCACAGAGCCCTAAGCTCTTGTTAGATAGTGATTTGGTGCTGCCTCTGAGGGAGAGAACCGGTGATGTGCAGTGGAGAAGGCCCCTCTGTCTGGGGAGAGCTGATAAACAAAGGTTTTGGAGTGGAACAGAGGCGATGCCCAGAAGGCAGAGTGAACGCATCCAAGCTAAGGCCCACATTTTCACCACACCTGATTATAGGTGGGCATGTCTCCTTCCAGGAGTCTCCTAGAACTTTTGAGTGGTTGGAGGCATCTGGGTTCCTACAGCCTGAGCCCTTTTGTCACAGTTCTGCCACCTGGCCCTGTTGGTCTGTGTGTGAACACAGTGGGCCCCATAGGCATACCAACACTGGGAAGGGTACAGGCCTAGGGAGGGGATAAGGATAAGGAGGTTGGCCCAGGAGCTCCCAACTCCCAGCAGCTTTGCTTCTGGGGTGGAATAGGACCAGAGTGAGAAAAGGACAGGTACTGGAGCTGCTTGGTGGGCAAGTTGACATTTCCTGTTGCTGAGATTATAGTATCACCCTTCTCGATCTGCCTCAGTACAGCCTGGGTGGAGGGCAGCAGGGCCCAATGGTGAAACCCGGACAGGCAAGGGTAGCAGACCTTGGGACAGAGCCCTCCTCCACACAGAGATATCTTTCTACCCAGAGGAGACCCCCAGCCCCTCAGAGGACTGTACTCTGCCCACTTGCGGGCTAGACACAGCCTCCTCAGGAACTCTTTTACTCACCAGGCACTGAGGATCTTGAAAACTCAGGAGCCCCTGTGAAGTCCCCACTTGAGACAGGTTCCCAGTTCCCATTGGTAAGGGCAGAAGGTTGAGAGGCCTTAGGACCTCACCTTCAGATACAACTGGGTTATCCTTTGTGATAAATTCCAGTGTCTTGTCTGGCACCCAATGCCCTTAGGTCCACTTGAACCCTCTCATACCTCACCCTGGAGCTGGGCTACTCTCTTAGTGCCTCCTTCTCTTGGCCTCCCCCCTCAGGAGTGAGCAGTTGAGCAGTTGGGTTACTTGCAGTTTCCCAGGGACCCTCTGCCATGTAGCCCTTGACACACTGGTCCTGGCCTGAATCCCAGCTACTTAAAAGGCTGGGAGAGCAAGGTAGTTCCAGTGGAGTACTCAAGGGCTCATTGTGGGGTCTCTCTGCCCCAGATATCCAGAGATTAGGGTCTGGGCAGCTCATGTGGCCCACATAGGAGGATCTAGAAGGAAATGCCTGGGAGGCCTAGCCACAGAATGCATGAGGGAGTGATGGATACAGGAGGGAAGTCAGTAGGAAGGGATGGAAAGGGACTTAGTCTGTGACTGTTGTTTCGTGGGGTCTGAGAAAGCACATGGGACAGATGTGCTGCTCACTGCAACTTGGTCCACTCAGCCCACCAAGATCTCTGAACACCTATTGCATGCTGGATTGTCCTTTATGTGTTCAGGGTACAGTGCAGGTAAGACACAAGCATCTGTCCTTTGTGGAGCAGACACTTTGGTGGGGGACAACAGTAAAGCAAACTTGGTGTAAAGAGGGAAGTGGCTGGGTGCTGCTGTAGGGCTCGTACTTGAGGTGCTGCCGTAGGCCGAGGTCTTTTAATCAATGCACTGGGGCCATGGTAACTGGGAGAATTAATCTGTCCAGAACTTGTCAGCATGATGAACATGCCCTCGCCTTCAGAGTTGGTGGCCATCTCTTGCAGTCGAAGAGGGCATGTGCAGGACTTCTGGGGATGCACTTTACTGAGCTGAGCTTTGGCCCTGTGTATGCTTGACTTCATATAAGATCAGGTTTGCCACCTCCATTTTGCAGAGGGACCAGGGAAGCCTGCTGAGGGACTCGACAGTACCCTGTGTTTGAAGGGGGGCTGGGGGAACACTCCTGGGCTTAAAGAAGGCCACAGAACCTGAGCTTAGACATAGCCCTGTCCATAGTAGGGACAGCTGAGGGGCTGAGGGCACAGTCTTGAGTGTTGTTGGGGTGCCCAGTCTCAAGCCTAGTTTCTCTGGTCCAGAGTGCTGTCTTGGGCTCAAAGAGAGAGCCCGGCCTGGTTTCCTGAGAAGACAGCCACCTTCCTGCACACCTGTGCAGTATAGGTGCAGGCAGCAGTGGGGTTGCGACAGTGGCTGAAGCAGGTCCTGGGTACCTGAAACAGAGGACTCTGCTGCCTCCAGATATGTCTCCTGGCCCTCTTCCTTCCTCCAGCGCCAGGGCTCTGTGGTTTTCTGAGGGCTGGTGGGACCCCAGAGAAACAGTCCCACTTCCTATCCATCATGGCTGCCTGCTTCCACAGAGGATTTTTACCCACCCTTGGCTCAACAGCCGCTGTCACTAGGTACTAAGCAGAAAGGAAGTCAGGACTTGCATTTTGCTTCCTAGCGCCTGTAATCAGCCCCACACAGCCCCCGCCGCAGATGCCCATCCGCACCGCTTCCGGAGACTACTTGAGAAACACCTGCTCACGCTAAAAGCAGAAGCAGTAATTCATCAAAACAACCCCAGGCACTGGGGCGGCAGGGGCTGGGACTTGGTTTCCCTTCCTATGGAAAAGGGTTGTCGTGGGGCATCTGAAGTCTCTGCAGGTCCTGTCATCCAGAAATCGTGCAGTTCAGTTGCTTTGCACTGCTGGGCCTTGGTTTCCCCATCTGTCAAAGGTGCAGGAGGATGAGCTCCCAGCTTGTGCCTCCAGGCCTCCTCCCTCACCCCCCATCTCTCCCTTTCCAGAGAGATTATAAATCAAACAGCTTAGAACGTAAGGCATCAAAAATTCTGAAACCTTCATCTATTATTAACGCTGACAGTAAATTCCCCCTCCGAGCGTTTTACATAGCAACTGTTACCAAGACTTGCTGGTGAAGCTGCTGCTCCAGCCGGCCGCATCCCAGCAGCTCCAGTGTACTGCAGGCCTGACACTGAGCCTTACCCACGAGGCTACTGCCTGGGCACCTGCCAGGCTGTCACCAGGGATGGGTGGGGAGGGACCGTTGGCAGAGGAAGTGGCTGGCTTCCTGCTGAAAGAAGGTCCCAGCTGCTTTTGCTGAGCCCTGCTGGAGGTTCCTGGCAGACTCTCGCTCCTAACCATAGAAGAGGGACCTTGAAGCCTTAGGTCCTTCTGAGGCAGTGCCTTTGGGCAGAATAGGATCCTGGAGCCTCCCATGATGAGAGGAGGCCTGCAAGATAGAGGACAGGAAAAGGCTTCATAAACTGCAAAGGGCTGTGCAGATGTTGTTTATTGACTCACTCACCTGTCAGCTAGACATTCCTGAGTGCCTGTTTGTCTGCAGACAGTATCTGGGCACTAGGGGTTTAAAGTAAAGACAAAAGGTCCAATCCTTGTTGCATCTGGTTATATATATGAGGCAGGTTCATTGACCCCCTTAATGACATCAAGTGTGATGATTTTATACCAGGAACTGACTCCAGAATGGGACTAGGAGAAGGGTAGGCTTCACAGGAGCCTGATGCTTGGGCAGTGCTTTGAAGGATAACTAGGAGAGAGAACAGTGTGTTCTAGATAGAGGACTAGTATATGCAAAGGTCCAGGAGCATGAAGCAGCCTAGCTGGTAGGTGAGTTATTGGCTTACAGTTTTTGAGGTGGGCTAGAAAAGTGAGAAGGGGTCAGGACCTTGAATTGAAAACAGGGGGCTTTATTTTGGGTCACTGGGGAGCCATGGATGGCTTTTAACTGGGGAGGAGCAAAGTCAGATTTGGGACTAGTTTGGGCCTAAGGGCTCTGATATCCAAGTCTATGTTCTGGGTTGGTTTCCTGGAGGAGGCAGGCCATGGAGTACCACAGAAAGGAAATTAGTGCAGAAGCAGGCATCTATCTGTTGAGAGTTTGCCAGAACCCTGTGGGAACCCAGATAGGGTTGTGCCTACATGGTGTCACCAGGCTTAGGAGAGGAATAAAACAGTGTTTACTTCACTAAGGCTCTGTGCTCAGTGGTGTCGTGAAGCAAAAGTACATAGAGAAGGACCATTATTAACCCAGAGAAACTGTATGTGCTGCCACCAGGGCCAGAGTCCCCAGTGCCTGAAGGATTAGCTTTGTCCAATGCCCCTTGATGTTGGAAGGCCTTGATGACACAGGCTAAGGACAGCTCAGCTAACCCCAGCCCGTGGTTTGCCAGCCTTCGGGAAGGGTCTTTAGCCCCTACTGAGAAGGCAAAGAGTATAGTTTCTCAGAGCCCAGATCCTGGGTTGGAATCCCACTCAATGGCAAGGGTCTCAGTGTCCTCAGTTCACAATTGGTGGCACAAACCCTGCTTGCCTGTCCTGCAGGCATATAGAGTGGGTTCCGACGCAGAGTAGGTATGCCCAGCAGTCCACGCAGAAACCTGCCCCAGAGTCAGGCTGAGAGAGGCTCCAAACGGTGACACAAATCCCCAGAGAATTTGGGGATTGAGGGAGATGGGTGGGAAGAAGAAAGGGATTAAAAAAGAAACGATGTGTGTTGTGCATGTGTCCCTGCTCCCCAAGATGATTGTAAACTTCATGTACTGTAAGCATATGCTATAAAATAAAAGGCTTAAAAAAGAATTTGGGCATCAAGTTAGGGGAGGGAGCATGCTGACAAGGTAAGGTTGTAGGTAATGGCAGTGGGAACTCAGGAGGAACCCACTAAGGAGCCTCAGGGCCTCCCATGACTGTGCTCATTTGTGTTTTGGAATCAGAAGACTCGACTCAAATTCCCATACCACTTCATGGCTGTATAATCTTGAGCTATTCCTTGTTGTCTCTGTGCCCTGTATCCTCGTCTCTGTTGGGGATGATGATAACATAGCGTCATCCTCAAGGTTAAAGGCTCTATGTGCCTGCCTCAGCACAGTGAAAGCCAAGCGAAGAAAAGCCACTCCAGGCGTTGCTTCACATGCCCAGGAATGGGAGTTGGCAGATTCCTCAGTGACCTCTTAGGTCCCTGGCATATGCGCTGCCACTACATTCTGCCTCAGAAATCACACAGCACCTAGCTATTTATTTGCTAGCCACGTAATTATCCTTTTTCTGAGCACCTATTGTGCTGGTTGCTGAGGTCACAGGGCACCAGGCAGCCGTAGGTCCTGACCTGTAATCAGTGCATGAATGATGGTGGAGAGTGGTGAATGATGGAGAAGGGGGTGGGCAGTTGGAAAGTCAGGGGGAAGGCGGTGACCCCCACACCAAGGTGATAGGACCTAGAGGATGGTGTCTAGTACATGTGAGGCTGGATGGTGCAGGGAGCTCCTTGTAGGTTGGTGCTGCTGGGCATGATGCTTGGGAGTGAAGAGGGTGGGCAAGGGTTAGTAACAGTGGCTCACAACTACCAGGCCAAGGCAACAGGGACACAGATTTCCTCATTAATGGCAGTGTCTGGTGCTCAGAAGGGATCTAAGCAGGAGATAAAGTTGAGCAGGAGGAAGATGGTGGTGATTGCAAATGACTGAGGAGCAGGAGAGGAGGGGGCTCTACAGTGTAAAAGGAGGGACCCTCTGAGCCCAGGGACACAGGAACATAGCCCAGCTGGAAGTTTCTGAGCCACAGGAACTCCAAGCCATCCTCTTGTGCCTTCTATTCCATGGAACAAGCATATGTCTGCTGTGTGCCAGGTGGAACCCTACCCCCTTGAAGTTATCATCTCAGGGACAGATAGACAAGAAGCAAGTGAGTAAATATATGTTAGGTAGGTGATCTGGTAGAGCAGGTAGTGCTGTGGGAGTGAGGCTTCCTGTGGCTGGGCATTTCAAGATAGGTGTCTTTCAGGAGGCAGCTTTTAGACAATAAGATCCAGAGGAACCTTGGCCCAGACAAGAGCCAAAGTAGGTGAAACTTGGATCAGAGAGAGCTGGGGGATGAACCTCAGGAGGAGTTCCTCTTACTAGGATAGTGTATTCTTGAGCTAAGGAGTTCAGTGTGACCCCAGGATCCCCTTCCCAGCAAGCAAGAGAGCTGGCAGTACAGCTTTCTTATGTGAACGTGAATAAGTGGCCTATCTTCTTGGAACTTCTAGCATCCTGTGGTGGCACAGAGGAAGAACTGTACTTACTCAGAGCCCTTGAAACCATGACCAGCCAGGCGTTTGCTCCTGGATGGCCATGGTACATAGTGGGACAAACCCAGTAGAACCAAGAGTCCTCAAGACAGGGCTTCCAGGGACCTATGCTGGCTCACTCCTCAGTGCACTAACCAGGTTCCTGTCCATGGTACTCCCAGCCTGGAAGCAAAGGATCCTCAGAGAGCTGGCAGAGTTAATACAGGCAGTATGGAGACTAGCCTGCTTCAGGAGATTCCCATGTTGGCATTTGTAGTGGGGATTCTGAGGCCAGTGCTCATTTATCACAAGGCTTCTGAGGCCTTTCTGGAAAAGTTTTTCTTTCTCTGTAATTCTAACTCATGTGATCAAAAACCTTCATTAGCAGCACCATTTCCCTTGGATCCTCCCCTCATTGCCTGGCTTCCATCAGTAGTGTGAGGTGACAGTCCTTATAAGTTGACCCAGGCTTTCTGAGCACATTGGCTATGCAGAGATCTGCAGGAGTCATCCAAGGACTGGACACTGTTGGGAGGGACCTTGGAAATTGACCTAACTCCCACAGCCACTTGGGCTGCACAGAGCTTCGTGATCAGGGTCAGCTGTTGGAGTTGCTCCCCAGAAAGTTGGAGATCAAAGGCCTGTGCGTCTCACGCCCTGTCTTGTTTGTTCTATGGAAACTTATGATTGATGGCTGACTATATGTTCTGCCTTCACACAGCCGCTGATAGCCACAGAAGAGGGTGAGATCTACAGAGGTTAGGTGGGAGGATCTGTTAGCAGGTACCGGGCCCTAGAACATTAACAGATTCAGATACAGTTTGA
The DNA here is from genome assembly GCA_004027915.1 of Capromys pilorides. NCBI lineage: Eukaryota > Metazoa > Chordata > Mammalia > Rodentia > Capromyidae > Capromys > Capromys pilorides. The sequence goes on from PVKN010023717.1 coordinate 8,970, forward strand.
GAACTGCTATGGGGTCCCAGCAGTTCTAGAGCACAGAACCTGTGGAAACCCCCTTCTCAGAATGTTTCCATTTTACAAAGTCAGGTTGTGAAGGACTAGGCCAGAAGAAGCGTTGAAGCCCAGTAGTAGTAGGCAGAATGGGATGAATATGCTGTGTAACAAACATACCCAAATACCAGCACCTTCACAGAGAGTTTATTCCTCATTCATGCTGTATGTTTGTGGTGGGCAGGGGAGACTATTGCTGATATCACTCAGATCCCTAGCAGGCCAAGTGGTTTTCTGAACTTGGCCCTGAACAAAGCAAGGAGCCTTGATAGGTAGTCAATAGAGGAATATGCTGTTTGTTTGTTTGTTTGTTTGTTTGTATAGGAGAATGTATGGCATTGATTTTGGGCCTTATACATGCTAAACATGTGCTCTATCACTGAACCCCAACCTGTTTCACTTTTTAACTTTTTATTGATTTGCATACAGAAAGGAGCTTGAGTCATATGAGAACAACTAATGAATTTCTACTGCACACACTCATGTGGAAATGATGCTCAAATTGAGAAAAGGAATATTCCCAGCACCCAGAAGTCTCTTATGCCCTCAGATATTCACTGCTCAAGAAGAGTGTATCTGCTTTTGAGGTTCATGCACATGCAGCTTTGTAGATCCAGCTTATTTTACTGAATGTACTGTTTTTAAGATTCATCTGTATGACCTATAGCAGTGGCTGATTTTTCATTATTGTGTAGATTCTGTTTCACGTGTTACAGTTTGGATCATAAATATTTTCCAAAGATCTGTGTGTTGAAGCTATCTATGGTCCTCAGCGTGGCACCTTTGCGAAGTGGTAGAACCTTTAAGGAGGTACCAGTTGGGAGGTCTTTAGGTCACTGGGGCCTATCTTGAGAGGGGATTGTGGGAGCCTATTTCTTCCTGTATCTTTTACTTTCCACTGCGATGTGTGGGCCATTGCTCTCCATGTACTTCTTCCATGTATATGCTGCCTCAGGACAGGCACAAAGGTAATGAGGGCAACTGATCATGGAATGAAACTTCTAAACCTATGAGAAAAAATAAACCTTTGTCAGTGGGCACACATATAATCACATATAATTAGGAGCCTGAGACAGGAGATTCACAAGTTCATGGCTAGCCTAGGCAACTTGGCAAGAATCTGTCCCCAAAAATAAAAAGGGCTAAGAGTGTAACTTGGTGATATAGCACCCTTGGATTCAATTCCCAGTACTGAAAAAACAAAACCAAACAAAAAGACACTGTACTTTATGAGTTGATTATCTCTACTATTTAGTGACAGAGAAGTAAACACAAATACATATATTATTTGTCTGAACCCCTTTGTTCACAGAGGTGATGGGACTTGCCCTGTTAGACTTAGTATTTCCTAAAAGAGGAGCCAACAGAGGGGTTTCAATGGCCCAAAGTAAGGCCAGGAGAATTATGATATCTTTTTTTTTTTTTAATTTTTATTTATTTATTTATTTGTTTGCTTGTTGTGTTTGTTTGTTTCTTTATTTATTCATTTTGTGGCTGGCTCAGCCTGCCCTGGTGGTGGCGCTGGCGCAGCATGTGGTGCTGGGGATCGAAATGCAGTCCCCGCAGTTGCCTGAGCCCTCCTAAGCAGGCGCTTTGGACCACTGAACCATCTCACTGGCCCGAGAATTATGATATCTTAAAGACTTCAGCTATTAGAAAACAAGACTATTCAGGAGCTTCTCCAGAACCCCTAGAATGAGTTGAAGAGGAGGTAGGCATTGTGGCTGGTGGCCATGAACTTGAGCTTCCTGACTAAGAAGACTTGGCTTCCAAACCTGGTTTAGAGACATTGAGGTGGACTGTGGCCAGCATGGCTGTCTGCTTGTGAAGGTCCACAGGGGCACAGGAACCTGCTGCCTACAGCCAGGCTTGGCTTGCCAGAAGTCCCTTTTCTGCATCTAAGGACAGAATAGGGCTTGGCTGAGACCTTAGACTGATCTGGTGATATGCATCTCCCACATCCCAGCCTTTAAAGTTTGGTTGGGTTTTGTTTTAAGACATGGTGGTAGGCTGAGAGGTGGCTCAATAATAGAATACTTGCCTAGCATGTATAAGGCTCTGGGTTCCATCTCAGATCGAGAGGAAAAAGAAGAAAAAAGAAATGATGACACAGTTGTTGCATTGACTGCCTCTCCTAGCCATGTCTGGGTGGATCTCAAGACCCTCACTCCCAGAGAAGGTTCTGTTGAGCCCCTGAGGAGATGCTAGAAGAAACACAGTTTGTCACAGACACATGCAGGGCTCTTTATATAAATTGTTTCAGTGCTAAGAGGAAGAAGAAAAAACAAGGCTTTGATGCCAGCCACCTCTCAGCCAGGCGTGGTGTCACTCAGGCGCATCTGTGGCCTGCTTCTGTTAAGGAGCTGTCAGCTTTTCTCAGGCCAGAGACCCAGAGGGCTCTCTGCGCCGGAGGTGGCTGGGAGCTGTCTGCAGGATGCCAGGCATGGGGGTGGGGGGCACTCAGCCCAGCCTGCCTCTGAAGTGAGCAGAGGGAACTGTTGATGGAGTCCCAGAGCATCGCACACTTGTCAGGCCCAAGGGCTAGAAACAGGGATATGCCTCATGGGTCAGATGCCAGGGGAGAATGGTGAAAGTCAGGACAAACAAGGGGAAGAGTGGTGGGCTGGGTGAGAGGGCATCAGGGCATGCTGGGCACACTTGCTGATATACCTCAGGTCTCAGTTTAGAGACAAGAAGAAAGGAGCAGGGTACACCAAGACTCCCAGTGAGTCACTCATAGATACCTCGGGGAGGGAACCTTAGGTCCGCATGTCCCGAGGAACCTTCCAGACCTTCAAAGGAAGGAAGAGCAGTCCAAATAACCACTTGCTTGAAACTAGGTAGTGCACTATGTTCTGTCTCAGAAAATGTGTAATTTTTACATGATATCTGTGGCAACTCTGTTAACTGAAATCTGATTCTACCAACTCGTGTCCCCATTCATTCTAAAAAGCTCAGAGCAGTTGATCTTTTTAAAAATCTCACTGAGAACCAAGCATGGTGGCCCCTGCCTATAATACCAGTGGCCTGGGAGTTTGAGCCCAGCCTGGGCAATTGAGTGATTTAGTGACACCTTGTCTCAAAATTTAAAAAAAAAAAAAGCTTAGTGTGAATGCCCTAGGTTCAATCTCCAGTCACAATGAATCTCTCAATCAGTAAATAATCAACTTACAGGTCCCTCTGATAAGACACTGATGTTAGTGTCTTTGTGGATTTCATCCCAGTTTGTTTAACAAGATTGGGATTGTGTTGAATGTCTGCTTTTGAGCTCTGCCTTTTGTATTATGTATCAGATCATGAGCTTTTGCCAAGAGCAGGAAAAGTTCTTTGGAAATAGTGTAACGGGGGCTGCAATTTAGAGGGCCTGATGTGTTTGTGATCAGGTGGGAGTGAGTTCCCCTTTCTGAGCTTCAGGTTTTGCTTTTCTGCAGGAAGAGATTGAAAGTAGTTTTTCATGCTCCATCTAGGACCTCAGTGTTTTACCTGTCATAGCAGCCTCATTATCTGGTCTCACTCCCAGGGAAATTCTGGTGATGTTTATGGCAGGATGAGCATGGAGTGTGCAGAAACATACTTGGGACCTGAGCTCACTCCTACCTCCAGCATTTTCCTCCCTCATGATCATAGGCACATGACTTTGCCTCTCTGGCCCCCATTTTCTAAGCTGCAGAATCAGGCAGCTGTGTCTTCCATTGACTTAATAAATGCAAAGTACTTGGTACATAGTAAGTACTCTGGAAAGGAACTGTTATTACTATGGGGACAATTGATACCTGCATTTCTGGGTAGCATCACAGTATAATGTGAACATTAACTTTTGATCTCCCTGCAGCACTTAGGAAAATGACCTAGACCTAGGAAACACTGCCAAGGACAGGCAGCAGCTGTGCCCAGGACTTCCTTGTAGCCAGGGATGTTTTCACAGGCTGCAGCCTGGGCAGCTGCCCAGGCCCCACTTTTAGAAATGCCCTGTGCTCCATGTGAGTACTGCAGTCACTATCTGAGATTTTTAAAGACTTTTTGACTAAAAGTCTATTTCATTTGCACTGAGGCTGAAGATTATGAAGCTGTTCCAATTCTTGACAATAAGGTTCCTCACTGTGGCCCATAGACAGCCCAACAACCTGGTGCCCCTCTACATATAGACCATAGACACACTCAAGACCTGTTTGTTTCAGTTTTGTGTTTTTTTTGTTATGAGAGAGGGTCTTGCTAACTTGTCCAGGCTGGTTTTAAGATCCTTCTGCCTCAGCCTCCCAAGCAGCTGAGCTTATAGGCATTCACCACCATGACTGACTCTTGAGAGGTATTTATAGGATGAAAGTAGGGAACAGGCCTCTGTTCAAAGGCGAACACTGCCCTGGTAAGGAAAGGTCACTAGGATCACATCTGGGGCTGCCAGTGAGATGGTAAGACTGCCAAGGCCTGGAGGTCATCTGTGTGAAGTGCCAGCTGGGCTGACACACTGGGGAAATGCAGGACTAGTTGGTAGAATTGACTGAAACGGAGTCAAAAATCCAGGCCCAAAGCTCACTGAGGAACATTTATACCTGGATGGGCAGCAGTGGCTGGCATCAGTATGCTTGGGCTGTTTCCATTGAGTCCTGGGTAGTGGGCAGTGTTTAGTTGAAGAGATGGGCTGATGTTTCTAGCACCTGATGAAAAGGAGACAGGAGTGGGGACCAGGCCAACTGGCATCCAAAGGGCCCTAGTGATGGGATCAGGTGGCTTGGGGAGTAGGCAAGACCTAGCAAAGTGGGGTCTTCCAGAGATTAAAATAGCATCCACATAATAATGGGGAATGCTAGGCTATCCGGGTGTGTAGGAAAAGAACATTCTGGAGTCAGGGGTGGGGGTGCTGACAAAGGCAACTCAATAGAAAGGAGAAGGGGAAGTCAGGAAAGGTAAGTAGAAGCCCAGCATCATGGCATCTGTTTGTAATCCCAGCACTCTAGAGGCTGAGGTGGAAGTTCACAAGCTCAAAAAAATAGGAGGCTGTACAAGCCCCAGAAGGAAACCTGTGCAGGAAAGAGAAGAATTGTTTCTAGCTGAAGAAGCTGGGAAAGGCCCCCTGAGGCCCCTCTGCCCTGGATTTGGACCTGCTGAGATGAGGAAATCAGCGTGCACAGCATGAGCTGAGGCGAGGGAGAGCCACTCGCACTCAGGACCCCCGAGGTCAGATCTCAAATTGAAGCAGAGGTAGCAAGAGTCTGTGTGACCCAGGGGATGAAGAGATCTGAGTACCATCCTGAAGATAGGCGATGATGTGAATGGGGAGTCATTGAAAACATTATCATGAGCTGAGCTCATGTGGAGCCACACAGGCAAAGGCTGGGGACTAGGATGAAATTCCTGGCAAGAGATGACATGGCCAGATTCTGCACTATGGCCTAGAGGATGAGAGACCTTGGCTAGGGGCCAGGGATGACCATGCTATGACAGGACCTGTGGAGCAGCGGAGGTCTCAGGTTGCCAGAAATACATTGGATGTAGGTTGGGAGCTCCAGAGAACAGTCAGGCAGCAGGGGTGGGAGGGTATCTTTTCCCTCAGCAGGTGGCTAGGGCTCTAAAACATAATCACACACAGAGGCCAAAGGTAAGGTGGGAAGAAGAGTGGCACAGGAGACCAGAATATGATCGTCCCTGAGGACAGGTAGGATGGAATTTGTGAGAAATGAGG
>PVKN010023718.1:0-14693 GCA_004027915.1 Capromys pilorides
GTGTTTGAATAGGTTAATATATACAAAGATATCAACGAAGAAAAAGTTTCCATGGTAGTAAAGAATTACTAAGAGTAAAACATAACATAAATACTGAAATGGCAAATATATCACCAGAACTTCTAACAGTTTGGGGATAGGATATCGCACAAAGTTCTAGGTATGTCGTGTACATGGACAGTGTCTATGACGCTTACTGGTGGCCAGGTGGCACTTGTGGGACTGACATACTGCTATTCCCCAGATATCCACCCTGTAGACCCTGACAGAATCATGACTCATAGGGTGCAGGAGAAGTCCATTTGTAGAACATGCTGATGGACATATTCTGCTGCTGTATACAAAAGAATAGTTGAAAGACTGCTGTTGTATACCTCTTTTTCTCCTGTGTTTAATTGTTTGCCCTATTTGTTGGGTTCTTTCCATTCTCCTTCATGGAGTTGTGGTCATTTTGACCCCTCTCTAAAATATCGTTTAGTAAACTTTGCAGGGTTGACTTTGTCATCATGAAATTCTTTAGTTGTTCTTTGTCCTGGAAGTATTTCACTTCTCCATTGAATTTGAAAGAGAGTTCTTCAGGGTACAGCAGTCTGGGCTGGAATTTGTTTTCTTGCATGACTTGAAGTCCTTTGCTCCATGCTCTTCTTGACTTGATGGTTTTTAAAGAGAAATCTTCCATTATTCTAAACGTGATCTGTTTCTTTTCTTTAGCAGCTTTAAGTATGCTATTCCTGTGCTGAATTTTTGGGATCTTGATTATTATACGTCTGGGTGTGGTTTTAATTGGGTTGATGTTGTTTGGAGTTCTATATTCTTTAGTTAAGTGAATGTCAAATTGTTTCCCCATATTTGAGAAGTTTTCTGCTATTATTTCTGCCCATATTGTTTTTATATCATTTGTATTGACTCTTTCTCATTAATGCCTGTTAGTCTTACATTGTTCACCTTTGCATCATCTTGCAGATATTAAATTATTTTTCCTTGCATCCTAGTTGCTATTAAGAGATCTTTTCTTATCTCCTCACTAGTTGCAATGGTGTCTTTAAGATCTGAAAATCTATTTTCACTTTCATTGAACAATGCTTTTACCAGCTTGTGATTGAGGTTTTAAGCACTTTGAATCTGCTTCATGCATTCTATTGCTTTTTTATATTGCTCATTCAAGGATTTCATCATTTTTCTATTCACCTCTATTTTTTATCAGTGTCTTCTTTAGAAGGAGTTAGTATTTTTTTTATTATAGTTATCATTTCTTTTTTACTTCAGAAATTATTTCTGATCTGATTTCCTCTATACCTTTCTGCAGTTATTTCTTTACTTCAGATGCTATTATTTCAGAGATTTCAGGGGTGTAACTTTTAATTTCTTCTATGCTATTTTCTCCTGCATTTGTTCTGGGTGGGCTTGGGCCCTGAGAATGCGTTTTGCTCCTTCTCCTTGTCATTTTCTGCCTTCTGACCTTTGGTGTAGAGCTTTGGTAGAGGTCTTACCTTAGAACCACATCTGGATCTACCAAGTTCTAACTCATCTAGGTGGGTGTGGCTTGGGAATGGCTGCTGAGCTTCACTTCTTCCTGCTGCAGCCCTTGGAGGTGAACCTGCTATGCCACTCTGGCAAGATGTTCTGCTGCTGGATCAGCTGGGTGGGTCTTGCTTCTAGTCTCTCTGCAGAGAGTCTGTGGCAGTTTTCCACACCGAGCCTGTCTGATGGATGAAATTCCTCTCATGCCGGGCCTGCTTCCTCAGTTGAATGAGTTTCCAGTGGGCCCTGGGTGGTCTCACTCACACTTGGGGATATGCTGTGTTAATAGTGTCATTTTAGCCCCCACCTTCTAAAACAGAAACGATGGCCTGATTGCTGCACAATTCATTGCTGTGCTTTCTCTTTGTCTCCTTCCACTCCTCCTACAACCTCAGGACCAGCTCCTCATTCTTAATTATAGTATTCAAACATTCAGAGTCTGATCTACTTATCAATAAGCATGTCCAGAAATGCCATGCTGTGATTACTCCTAGAATTAGCAAAAACAAAAATAAACAAATGCACAGCTAATTTATACATCCTGTACCTCTCCTTACAGTAACTGTTCAAAGTAGCAGCTGGTGCACTACGTTTCTTTGGATGAATGAATGAATGAGTGAGAGAGAACTGGCTGCATCGCTGCTAGCTGGTTTGGTTCCGGTGTGAACACAGCGACAAGCCTGGAGTGGCTGCTGCTGAAGGGCGAGGTCTGACTCCACCTTCTGAAGGCTTCACTCATTGGTCACTGCTGAGCCTGTGTCTGTACTTGCGAGCATCTGAGGATGCGATGTCCAGGTGATTCCAGTCGTCCAGCCAACTTAGAGACCGGACATCTGGATTGTTATTAATAAGGGAGCATTTCTTTCAATCATCTGGGTATTTAAAAATCTTTGTGATTAGTTGTTCTGAAAGTCTTACATTCATATGCCGTAGATACCAGTGAGTAAAAATGTCTTGATGAATCTCTATAGGACTATTTATTTTGGCCAGATTATATTTTTTAAAATAGAAAAAAAACTTTTTCTAGTTCTCATTTCTTGAGAGGTAGGGGCACTTAAGTATCTCAAGGGAAAGGGAGGTTGTAATATCTTCTGAAGACAGAAAATACACTACTTTTCTTTTTTAAATTTGCATTTCATGCCAGAACTGTGTCAAACTTGCACTGGAATGGAACAGTTCTGAGACAAGCTTTGGGGAGACTGGGGTTCCTCGCATCTCAATGACACCCCATGTGTGTGTCCCTGTGGGAGTCTTAGCATTGTGTTTTCCTGTCACATCAGCACGTGGGGATGACTGCTACTGTCCCCCAAGCTGCTGCCTCCTGGCTGCGTGCTGTTCTGGCTTTGACCTCCACCTGTGTCTCAGGGACCATAACTGTACTGTGCTTGTGGGCTTGGAACCAGATCGGCTGGACACTCCAGAGGAGTCAGCGGGGGCTTCCACGGCAATATCTGCAGGGGCTGAGAAAGCTTGACCATGATTCTCCCACTCAGTGGTCACGCAGCCTACAGCCAGGAGCATGGATGTTACCTCTTAGTTCCCACAAGGCTCTCTTGGCTTCTATCTCCTCTCTCCTTTTGGGTACTCTTGCTCATTTTGCAGTTTCAAAAAGCAAGGTTAGACAATGGACTTAAAAATATTAGCAAGTATTTCTTTCATTCATTCATTTTTTAAAATTAATGTATTTGGTTTATGGTCTCACTACGCAGCTGAGACTCGTAGTGATCCTCCTGTTTCAGCCACCCCAGCACTGAGATTATAGGACCATGACACCATTACCAGGCTGGGTGGCTGGCTCAGTGCACCTGGGGGCAGGGTGGGCATGCCATGTGGTACCTGGGATTGAACTCTGGACCTTGCTCTTGCCTAAGCAAATGCTTAGTCCACTGAGCTATCTTGTTGGCCCATTAACGAGTGTTTTGATCAGTTTTATCAATGATTGAGAATGACAGCCACTGAAGGCACTTTGTCACTACAGATGTCCAGGAGGCAGGGACAGGTAAGCCACTGAGGGCCACAGGAGGCAGAAGAGCCAGGAGACGGTTTGTGCCAGGGTTTTTTGGAAGGATTTTTATGGAAGAAAGGAGCAGGGCTGAGCTAGCAAACAGTGGGCTCAGGACTGGATAGTGTGGGTGGCTCTGATCCAGCCGGGGCTGTAACAGTAATCTCTCTTTGTTGCCATCTGACTCTGGAGTAGATGTGTGGACTAGGCATTGAGACCCTGAGAAGGCAGGAGTTTAGGGGTGTGGGTTGTGCATTGGCTGGTTCACATTTAGAAGGTAGGCTGAGGGCAGCCCTTTGGCATTTATAGTAATTTATAGGCCCAGGAAGGGGCACCCTCTCCCTGGTCAGTGAGGACTCAAAAGCAAGAGAACCAAGGATACAGACAGCTCCACGTGGTAGCTCAGGCCTATAATCACAGCACCCTGGAAGGCGGATATAGTCTGAGCAAGCCTGAGGCTGAGATAGCCCTCTCAAGTCCAAGCCCGGACAACGCGACAATTTGAGATTCATAAACAAAGCAGATCCATGAAAAGTGCTGAGAATGGAGTGCGGGGCACAGCCTCTGGGTTCAGTCCTCCATACCCGGGGGTGGGTGTAAATCACCAGAAAATGCGTTCATGTGGGTACAGGTAACAGCCAACTTGCACATGGTGTCTGCCATCCAGGGCTCCCGTCCATGTGGATTCACCTCTAATTTATTTCTAGTCCCTGGCTGCTCAGATGCCACAGAGACTTCAACAAGAACCTGCTTTTCTGCTCCACTACAGAAATGCATCCTGCCTCTGTCCCCTGCTCTGCTTAGCACTCGGTCCCACTAGTCCACATTAGTCCTTTTTCTCTGATTTTCAGGCTTCCCACCTGTTTAGTGTGAAGACACAACAGACAAGAAACCAACAATTGGTGAGCAACTCCTCAAATGAACAAATGAATAGAAGTGCCACCACAACTCCCCTCACCCACCATACATAACATCAACATTTTTCTTCAGTAATTTTGCATTGATGTTTGGCTATCTACTCACTGTTGATTTGTTGCTCATGCCGTATGCTCTGCGTATGTTCCAGAAGGACCTCCATGGTCTGCTGTTCCACTGTCATCATCTCATTATGCATTGCTGCTTTCATATGTGCTTTGAATATTCTTATCCCAAGTACTTGACTTTTATTTTTACTTTTTAAAATTCTGGATGTTTGCATAGATGTACTGGAATGTCTTGTGACTGGAATCCAAGTTTAAACCTGAAATTCATTTAATGTCTCCTATACATTTCCTTATACATATAGCCTAAAGGGAGTTTATGCAATAATTTGAATAACTTTGTGCATGGAGCGAAGTTTCACGATGTGGATTTTTTGCTCGTAGTATCGTGTCAGAGCTAAAGATAGTTCAGCTTTTGGAGCACTTTAAAGTTTGTATTTTCAGATTATCGTTGCTCAACTTGTAATAGGGGTTTGATGTATATTTATAGGAAGAGTGAATCATGTAGAAAGACTTTTCTCTCAAAATTGTATTTGTGTTTTAAAATTTAAGACATAGTTCTTAAGATGTGAAAATACAGTACTTATTATTTTGCCTTCCTCCTTTTTTGCTTAAAATTTTTATGCAAAAAATAATACAAATAGAACAAGAGGTGGAAAAATGAATAAATGCCGGATTAATATAAAAAGCTGAAAGAAACTGAGTGAGGGGGCACCTCCCTGGAATCCTTGCACTTTGGTAGGCTGAGGCAGAACTGAGTTTGAGGCCAGCTTGGACTAGAAAGTAAGTCAGTCCGGGCCAATCTTAGCTACATAGATCTTGTCTCAAAAAAAGGATAAAGAGAAATTGATGTTGAAAAGGCAGGTTTGTGGGTTTTGTTTTTCATAAGCTATTATTTCTTTGAAGCTTACTATGTGCCAAGGTGTACTGATATTAGTGCTTTTTAATGTTATTTTATTTCCTAATCACCACGATTCTATAAAGTAGGAATTATTGTATGTTTTTTAAAAATTATTCTTCCTAGTAACTATAAAGTAGGCATTGTTCTGATATTATAGATGAAGTTAATGAGAGTGAAGTATTTGGAAGAGGGAAGTATTTACTGGGTTTCTAGCTTTGTGCATAAACATGAGAGAGACAGGGTGAGCTTTGGAGGCACCCAGAACAGGGTCTGCACTGCTCAATGTGCCTTTCCAAGCCACCTTGAATCCGCCACCTAAGAATTGTTTCCTTCATAGAAATGGGCAATGTACTCATGTTTCTTCCTAGGTTCCTTGTGACTGCAAATTAGATTAGATAATGGATAGAAATTATTTTAATACATTGGCTGGTGCGTAGAAAATGCCTCAAAAGACTGAGTGACTTTGCTGTCTTTCTCAAGTCTGCAGCGTCTGGAGACACCACGTGAAAGGGGAAGGGTTGTCCTCACCTTCCGGGTACGTGATGTCCCTGTCCAGGCCTGGCAGAGCACTGTAGCTGGAGGGCTTTGCTTAGATGTCTTTCCACATGCCAGGCATGCATGTGATGAACGCATTTGTGGTAAAACAAAATAAATGAAGAAGCTGATGAGACGGTGTATAGAGCATGCACAGAACATGCTCAAAATGCCCAACGTATAAAGACTGTGTTAATGAGCATCAAGGAATTGACTTCATCCGTGATCCCACTTAAAAATGAGGTCCATTTCAAATTCTATTTTCTCTGAAATTCTTACAGTATTGTTTGGGTGGTAGGGTCAGAAAGAGCCTTAAGAGTCTGTTCCTTTCTTTAGTTGCCCCAGTCTCCTTCCATTGTCTGAGTCTTACAGAAACAAAAGCTCCGAATGATCTATAGCTTAAGTGCTCATCCAAATTTGTTTAACAGAAAGCAAGCCATGCGGCTCCACCTCTCTTTCAAAGCCATCTGCGAGGCTTCCTCAAGGTGTGCCTTTATTTCCTCTTTCTTATGCCTAGTTAGCACCTCGAGTCGTTTCCAAAGCCATCCGTATCTTTCCTCCGTGTTCACATACTTCACATGCTAGCGGGCTGTTCCTCTGCCCCCTTCCCATGTTAACCAGCCCTTGGATTTACATATTTAACTCTTTTCATTTTTCCCAGCAGGCCGCCCCCACTTGTAATCATTCAGTAACTCTTCCTCGAGCCCTTTCAGGTGTGTCTGCCTCTTGCTGCAAAGAAACCTCCTAGCGAGGGCAGCATCCCGCAAACCCATGCTCAGCAGAGTCAGGGAGCTGCTCCTTGGAGAAATGGCAGCGTGGAGTCAGCCTCAATATGAGGCGGCGCACTGGAAGCGTGCAGCTGCGCTCTACTTTATTTCTGCCTATGGGCACCAATCATCACCCCGATGACATTTCAAACTCGCTAAAAGAAACGGAGCCCGTGATATACTTTTTTTTTTTTTTTTTTTTTGCTTGGATAAGTGCCTGTAGTCGGCTGTACACTGGAGTCACCTGGTGATCTTTATCGACGCTGGCTTGCAACCTCACGCATTCTGAATAAACTGATACGGGATTTCACATTGGCATGAGATTTCTTTATAACTCTCCAGGGGACGCTGAAGGTGTAGCAAGATTTGGGAACCATTCCTCAAGCATAAGTGCTTAGTAGGCATCTGGTGGGGGAAAAAAAGTCATGCATACTCTGTTGTTTATCTTGCCTCACCTAATTCTGCAGAGCATCTCCAGGGATAATTGTGTCTCAGCTTCTTCTTCTTCTTCTTCTTTTTTTTTTATCTTTTTGAGACAGGGTCCCGCTATGCAGTTCAGGCTGGTCTTGAGCTCACTTTTGTAGCCCAGGCTGGTCTCAAACTCACACCAATCCTCCTGTCTCAGCCTCCCAAGTGTTGGGATTACAGGCATGTGCCACCATGCCCGGTTGTCCTTCAGCTTCTTGATATGAATATTTATCATTCTTTATATTGATACATCAAACTTTTCCACATCATCACTCATTGAGTGGGGTTTTGTGTATGTATCAGAATTTGCAAAGGTTTCAGAGAAATACAATCATGTGCCTGGGCTGTTTTCAGCCAGTCTTCCCAATGCAGTAGCTACACATCTCATTCTACATCTGCCCATGTACCTCTGAATAAAATAGCAGAATTGTCTCCCTCCTTTCCTGATTCAGGTATTTTTTACAGCACTTATCAATGAAAACCTGCTTTATCGAAATGGCTGCACAGGGGCCAGGGAGATAGCTCAGTGGAATAAGTGCTTGCCTGGCAAGTGCAAAGTCCTGAGTTCAATCCCTGGTGCCACGCAAAAAAAAAAAAAAAGGAAAGAAATGGCTGAATGGGTACATACTTTCTATTTATTTTCCCTTACAAATTTTAATTCAAAAGGGGATTTTTCTATACCGAGGAAATAAAGTCATTCATACTAGATAAAATTTCAGGGTGCAGTTTAGCATATTCATAAAATGTCAGTTCAGTAATACACTTTGTCAAATGTCAGTAGACTTTATTTTTTAGAGCAATTTTACATTTATAAAGAAATTGAACAGAGATTACAAAGCATCCTCAAGATATTTGCTTTTGTAGGTGCTATCTGTGATTGAAACAATCAGGATATTCCCTTTAGGTCTTTGCCTGGTACTTTGAATAACTGAAGAAATAAAAATGTACCATCTCAAAATACATCAAATTGCTCTATGGATTATTTCAACTTAGAAATCACTTGAAGAAGTGTAACTTTGGAAAGAGATACTTAGTCTGTCTTTTTCTACATACAACAAGTCATAAAGATTCTTTTGAAAGTGGTGCCTTCTGTACCAAGGCTAGGAAATGGCACAATCATGAGGGGATGGTAACCGGTCAGAGCCAGCCTGTACCAACACTGTTTGAAATAACCTTTCCTTTCCCTGTGGCGACATCTCACCCACCCCATAAATCTCATAAATATCCTTACAATTTACTGCTTTCACCAAAATATTCATTTGTTCTGTCACTCCTCTCCAAACTTATTGTCCTTTGTCTAAAAACTATAGGAGAATCATGTTTTGGTTATTTGTTTGGCTTTTATTGCCTTGTGAAGAGTTCAATGCATATATAACATTAACAAAATCTTTACTTTTTATTGTTAATCAGCACTTGTATTAATTGAATTGCTAGACTAGGTCCACATAAGAACAACAAAACTCCAGGGGAATATTGCTTTCCCTATATAGTGAATGTGATGTAAGAATTAATAAAGGTGACAAGAATATAAAACCACTGTGCCTGATTTTTCATTATAAGGATAAAAAGAAGATTTATGTGGTATGGTCTAGAGCTTATTCCCTTTCATACTAATGCTTCAGATATCTTTACTTTTAGCACAATCACAAGAAGACAAGCAAGATGCAACTCCTGCAACACAATCACACCAAGATGGCCTTCTTATCACGGGAGGCCTTTCACACAGGGGTAGCCACAATGCTGTGAGACTGTTCTCTAGAATGTAGGGCAGAGAGAGAGCTCCAAAGAGACTGCCTGTCAGAACAAGCAGCTGACCGTCCGCGAGGACATGTTCTTAACTGTAACACTGTTCACAGTCTCTACCTGAGGCCTGTTGAAGCCTGAGAACTTCCTTGCAGGTAGTTCCAATTTGTCGAGTCTTTATCTTCAGCATCCGGCTTTTGGCAAATGCTAGCAGGCTGGATAAATCAAAGGAAGCAGTATACTTACCCATTTCCTCAGGCAGTGGGGGCAGTATGTTTGAGGGCAGAGGAAGCTGAGGACTTCCATTAATAATGAGCAGAAAAGAGAGAAGCGCATCCAAGAGGGTCTTCTCCAGCTGCCCAGAGTGGCCGACAAGTGCTTTTCAGGCTTAAGACTGCAAGTAAGTCATTGTCCAGTTATGTCCATTTTGCAAGAAAGGAATAATAAAGCGAGAGACATCTTTATTGAAACCTATGAAACCCTATTTAGTAACATTCCTATGGCTAAAAAATCTGTCTTCTTAGTATTTCTATTGGCCTGCCAGGTATTTATCTACATGCCTTTATCAAACCATGCAATAACCCATATAACTGTAGATTTAGTCTAGATTTATAATAACGGTTGAATTCCACCGTTGATATGGTAAAAGCAGAGACCATGATGAATATTTTTTGTTTTACTTTGCTTTTTTGTATTTTAGGGAAGGGGGTTTGGGGTCTCACTACTAGATCAGACATAGTGATTGCCTATTTACAGCTTCCTGAGAGCTGGAATTACGGGCTGGCGCCACCACTGTGCCCAATCTCAATTTCCATCTCAGCACACCCCGGGGGCAGGGCTGGCATGATAGGCTTGGGGATCAAATCGCTATCCCCTGCACCTGATGATAAATATTTCTAAAATGCTTGCAAAGAACAGCCTTAATTGTTTCTCAGATAGAGGCATTTAATTAATAGAACACTTACCAATACCGAGAAAGAGACTATCCTTAAATATTTTTATTCAAAAATCAATGGAAAGAGATATAAATCTCAGGTTTGGGGACAGCCAAATAGCTCAGTGGATTAAAGCGTTTGCAAGCTCACACAGGGCAGGGGGTTCAGTCCCTAGGCCTGCTGTGCTGGCCCTTTCCCTGGAGCTTGATGAGATGGCAATTGAGACTGGGCGTGGTGGCGAGAGCCTGTAATCCCAGCTCTTAGGAGGCTATAAAAGGGTGAATCACTACAAGTCTGAGACTCTGAACACCCTGTAGACCCTTCCCTAAAATATGATTTAAAAAAAACTCAGGTTTTACCTTTTGTAATTTGACAATTGGCTGTGACATTATTAGGAATGGAATTTCGGGTTACATTTCTCTAAGAAATTACTGTCTTGACAAAAATCTCTGTAACCTGCTATACATAGAAGAGGTTTATATTTGCATTATTGAAGGGATACTTTAGTGATGTTGTTGGACTAGAAGGTGCTCAGATCTAACTCTACACCTCTGCAGCAGGACCTGGGAGGCTGTACCGGTAGAAAATGGCTTGTGAAGCATGATCCCTAGCTGCTTCTCATATACACTGGGAATAATCTGTTTGCCAAATTCAGAGCCGATTGGGTCAGAAAGTGTTCATCGCTGCATGCTCTTCTCCTTTGGCTTTGCTAACAATAAAGTGAAACAGAATATAAACTAGAACTGTACAAATTCAGAAGGCACGTGCTCTATGCTGACTCGGCTGTAAAGTGTAGCTGCGGACGGACTCCAAATCCTGTGCTTTCATACTTTTGCTCTCAAACCAGCATGAATTCCAGAAAATGAAAATAGAACAAGAATCAAAAGAAAATAATGTATAGATGATCAATATATATAGCTTAGCAATTCAGCTCCATTATCTGAGCTGAGTCCTTAGTTCATTGTTCTTTATAAAAGATCCGTTTTAAGGTATTTCAGATATTTGTTAAAAAGAAACGTCTTCAGCAATCGAGCCGAGGTGAGCATGTTCTCCCCAGTAAATCTCCAGTTCTTACAGTAATCAGAACAAGAAAACGGCACCGCGGCAGCAGCATCAGCCTGATAGTACTCACTCTTGCCTGAGTGTATCAGACATTACAGCAAAAATACAAGAATTGCAGGAAGAAACACAGGAGGTTATTTGTTCTCAGTGGAGAGGTGAACGGGTTTTAGGCAGCACCAAGTTAAACATTATAGGATGCGACATGTTTATTTCATCTGTTCTGATATTGATTAAAACACTTCTGGAATTTTTATTTTAAGTTTTGCTAAGACTTACTGCTGTTGGAAGCTGTTCAAGGATGGGCAGTCTTCATAATTTGAAAGTGGCCTAGATTTGGGGAAATGATCTGGTGACGGGGTCATCCACTGAGTTTTTTTTTAACAACAATGTGACATTTTCAAAAACATGATAGTAGTACATTTCCAATAATTGATACAATGCATATTGTTGTCCTCGTAGTAGTTATACAGAGTTATACAGGGTGTAGACATGATAATTTTTCTAGTCAATGTTGGTACAAAAAACTTCTTCTCATTGAACTAAGAGAAAGTAGTTGTAGACATAGTCCAGTATTCCATAATCACAATGGGTTACTGTGGATTTAATAATCCACTGAATTTTTTAAATGTGGTAAAAATTAAAGTACCATTCTAAAGTAGCAGAACTGCTTTTCTCCTACCATAAACATGTTTCACAGGTAGTTCAAGGGCAAAATTCAACTACTAGTTTGAGCATAAATATTATTAATAAAATTGGGAAGGAATTTGTGTGGTCTGATAGAAATCACCCTGGTCTTGTAAGTTGTTTTGAACAACACTCTAAAGAGAATAGCTATGTACCTGCTTGCTCCAAGTTGTCCTTCATCTTTAAAAATGATGAATTGTATAAGACAATACATAAGAAAGTGTGTTATGAAACATCATTGCTTTATAAGAAGGTTGTTGTTGATGAACAGGCGTATTTCTGAGCAGTCGGTTTTGGAGAACATTTTTATCTGTAAGTGATTTTTCCTTGAAGGATTTCATGTTTTGATAGCCACTATTCATTTATATATTATTAACTATGCTTATTCAAACAAATAATAAGGGCTAGAGGCATAGCTCAGTGGTAGAGTATTTGCCTAGCTTGTACAAGGATCTGAGGTCAATTCCCAGCACCACAAAAAAATAACATAAAAACACAACCCCGTTATTTTTTCATTACAGTAAATTTCTAAAATTCTCCATTCATTACTGTGATCTCTTCTGGAAGACACTGAAAAATAATGCAGTTATATTTTGAAATACAGAATCTTCACTCTCCCCTTTTTATTTTTGTGCACGTAAATTGAAATCATGGAATTTCACTACTCAAATCTTTGAGAAGTCAATTTTTATAGTTTGATAACAGATGAGTTGTTTACATGATAATTGGATGGTATTTCTGATGACAAGGCCAGCCATATCTATTCTTGTATTCCAAGTTACAGAATAATTATCAGAAAAATACTTTTCAATAGTCTTTCTTTTTTTTTTTTTTTTGTATTTTAGGAAGGGGTCTACAGGGTGCTCTGGGTCTCACTACTAGATCAGACTTGTGATTCACCTGCTCACAGCCTCCCAAGAGCTGGGATTACAGGCCACCACACCCAGTCTCAGTTGCTGTCTCAGCATGCCCCAGGGTCAGGGTCAGCACAACAGAGCTGGGGATGGAGCCCCAGACCTCTGCACCTGCTTGCAGGTGCTTTAATGTGCTGAGGTATTTGGCCAGCCCCTTTTACAACAGTCTTAACTTTTCATTATCGCTAAGAGAATCTTCCATGTGTAGTAACACAAGAATTCATTCAACTTAGCCATCATAATTGGTAGGAAATACTTCAAACATTATAGACACTTTCCTTTCTCATAAAAGATTTTGTTTTTTGGTGCTTTAAACAATTTATTTATCTGAAATGGACTTAAATTTATTTTTGGAGTGATTTTCATTTATTTGGATACATCTTTTCCCCAGGGTGATTTACAGGATCTTCAAGCCAATATAAATATTTTATGAACACTTAAATATTTGGGTATACAGCTGCATAATACTTCAGCAATATCTTTCAGCAAGAAAAACACTGAAGAATAAAAACCAGACAGAATTATTAGCTACCATGAAAATATCCTGCAAATATTTCTGAGGTAAGAAGGCACTACATACCTGTTCTACTAAGAAAATCACCCTTACGACAAAGAACGATTTTATTTTTACATAGGACCTAGAACACTTAAGCTGCCAATTAGGTGGTGAATGGCAGAGCAACATCCCAGTTTATGCCATGAATTCATAGGGAATAGGTTCCAACAACTCAGGTTCCTTCCCATTGGTCCTCACAAAGAGTGCTTCTCTGGGAGGGGCAGGCTGGCACTTCAGTAGAACCCAGTTACCTTTCTCTTTGGCTTCCTTCTTTTTCTGGTCATTTTCCTTGACATGTTTCAGGAAGCTATCACAACTTTGAGTGTTTAATATGCTCAATACATACATTAATCCTCTTGGCAAGAATCTTGCCCTTAACTTGCTTGTTTACAACAATGCCAACAGCATGCTGGGTAGCATTGCAGACTCTTCCTGTTTTGCCATGGTAACATTTGTGAGGCATTCCTTTTTGCACAGTATCCATTCCCTTGATGTCTACAGTATCACCCTTTTTGTAGATTCCCATGTATGTGGCCAGAGGAACATGTTTTCTAAAAGGCCTGGTGAACATATACCGGTTTCCCCTTCTCTTGCCCTTTGTATGAGTCATTTTGGCAAATTATGGGATGATGGTGGTTTGGGCTGGAAGAGCATAAGCTTTTTTTTTTTTTTTTTTTTGCAGAACTGGGGATTGAACTCATTCCCTCGCCTAAGCTATCTCCCCAGACCTGTAGACATTTTTATAAGTAGGAAAACAGCAGAATGGACTCATTTAATGCAGATCTTTGTTTCCTGTTCTTTTCCTCATCATTAAATTTGTCAGATTCAGAGAGTGGCAAGAGCCCCAAACCTGCCTCCATCTCCCGACTCTCCCCACCTGAACTACAGTCCTGAACCCATCCACCAACCCATCTGGCCTCCTTGTGCCAGCCTGGTAAGGACCCTCAGCCTGAGTACATCCTCAGACTCAACTCCAGAGCTCCGACTTTACCCACAGTCCAGAACCACAGGGCCTCACAACAGCCAGCAGCCTGAGCTGCAACACACAGCCAGGTACTACTGGAGGGGAACAAGTTTGGTGGATCCAGAACAAACTCCCATAGGCGCTAACAGCATAACTTCACCAAAGTACAGAGATCACTGCCATACAAAATGATAACAACAAGGGGTAAGATGCAGTCGCAGGGCCCAAGCCCACCCAAATCAAATACAGGAGACGATACCATGGAAGAAAACGGGAATCATGCAGCCAAAAACTCTAAATTTGAGATAGACCGACAACTACAGAAACATATAGAGCAGCTCAAATCAGAGATAACATCTGAAATAAAAAAAGAAATTCATGAATTAATAGAATCTGAAGTGGAAAAACAATTGCAGAAATGTATAGAACAAAGCAGAACAGAAATAACACTTGAAGAAAAAAAACATGTATAAATTAATAGCATCTAAAATAGGGGAACAAATGAAGAAAGGTAAAGAGGAGAGCAGAGCAGAAATAATCTCTAAACTAAAGAGAAAAAGGATAATTATAATGAAAGACTTAAGTAATATTAAAGAAGACATCGATAAAAAATTAGAGGAGAATAGAAAAATGATGGATTCTGTGACTGAGCAATATAAGAA
>PVKN010023719.1:0-14691 GCA_004027915.1 Capromys pilorides
AGACAGAGACAGAGACAGAGACAGAGAGATAGAGAGAGAGAGGAATAGTTGAGCTATCAGAGGTGAAAGCAAGAAAGCAATCTTACTATTTTCTTCGTTCTACTGTGTTTTTCACTGGCTGTAAATGGTAATGGAGTTAGTCATGATTAAGGCAGGGAAGTCTTCTGATAATTGTTCATAAGGCTACTTTGACCCATCTAGCAAAGATTTTATTTAAATAGTGTCATCTTGTAAGACTCAGTAATGAATATTTTATCAGGGTTTTGAGTTGGTTATTTGCAGAATGATAGCCTTGCTTCCTGTTACCTTAGCATACTATCAAAATCCCAACATGGTAAGATTGGTGGAACTGTTGCATACTAGACTAATTGCTCCCTTCCATGTTCACTAGAATTCCTTAACTTTTTCCAGCATTTTGGTGGAACTTTTTGAGTCCTTCAGTTTACATCATTAATGACAAATCACTGAAAGTTTTATTATATATAGAGATTCACCTATATTATATATTTATAATATATCATATCACAGCTAAGATTTTAAGACTTTGAAAATCAATGCAGCATGTTGTTTGTTGGAACTCAGTACTAAGTGTCATGCATCAAAACATTTTTGTTGGTTAACAGTTAACATCAAGGTATGGTGTTAAGTGACTGTCACTTGCCACATTATTGTTGCAGCTACGTGAGGAATTTGACCGAGGGGTTGATGTCTCTCTGGAAGAGGAGCACAGTGTTCATGATGTGGCAGCCTTGTTGAAGGAATTCCTGAGGGACATGCCAGACCCCCTTCTCACCAGGGAGCTGTACACAGCTTTCATCAACACTCTCTGTACGTAATACGGCCATATTTGTAGGAAACGTCCTTGAAATACCAGGATGTCCAGCTCACTCATCAGAAGTTTGTATGTGTGCTTTCTGACAGATGTTTTGGTCCTTATTTATCAGTCTCTAATGAATGGGTTATTTGGGGAATTTTCTGAGATTCACCCTGGGGAGCATTAGCAAGAAGAAAAATCTCAATAAAACAAATGAAAATGGCCAAGAAGAATTTGGGATGCTTTCAAATGACCCCCAGGACAATAGAAAGTGCCATAAATTGATGACTTGGAGTACCAATGAGATTTCTTTTTGAGTCTGTGCCTAAATATGAACTGGTTTCTGATATAAGGCAGTCTACAATGCAGAATAACTCAGAATGAAAAAGAAGAAGCAGGCAGAATTTCAGAAGAAGTAAGATGGCCTAGACAAGTAGACTTTTAGGGCTTTTAGCACAACAACTTTGGAGCATGAAGATCCAGTGGAAGAGGAAAGGAGGGTGGGGAAGGAAGCACAGGCCAGAGCTGTGCCAGTCTGCATACACATCTTCCTCTGAAGCTGTTATTTCAATGAGATCTCATCAGAGACAGAGACAGTGTCTTTGTGACATGCCTGTGCATTACCAATGAAAAATTTCCCCTTGTCTATTGCTCAACACAAAAGGGGCTCAGATCCATTATAAACTCAAAGTTGAGCACCAACCAATTCTGAGCAATATCTTTAACAAGTGACTGAAATCTATTAACTCTACATGAGAAATACTAAAGAAAGGACACAGATGAAAATAAGGAGAATGTAGTTGCCTTTCTCATAGTTCTCTAGGTGGAACATTTCTCCAAGTCTAAATGTATTTTTTTATATCTGTCAGAGAGTCTTGTGGCTGAGCTGTTAAAGCACTGAGATAATGGATAAAGGTATAGCACTGCACTTCCCTTAGTAACCTCTCTATTAAGAGAGCTGAGAGAAGGCCATTCCTCCTTTATGTGTGAATGACCCAAGCTTCTCCTACTCTTATTTACAACACCTCTTTCTGTTTTGAATAGTGTTGGAGCCAGAGGAACAGCTGGGCACCCTTCAACTCCTCATTTATCTTCTACCTCCCTGCAACTGCGACACCCTCCACCGTCTCCTACAGTTCCTCTCCATTGTGGCCAGGCACGCCGATGACAATGTCAGTAAAGATGGGCAAGAGGTATGGTCCATTTGCTGCTGTGGAACCTGTGACTCATCCTTTCCCAAGTTTTCACTGGGGTGAGGCACAAATATGACCAAATATTTAAGCTGGAGAATATGATGCCTCTCTATCTCTGACCCTACTTGGGAAGAGCCTGCCCTGAGGAGACAGTTCCTAGGAGCACATCAGTCATTATCCTTCATTCATGTTTCAAGGATGCTTTCAGGCAAAGTCATCAGTTTTCATAATGCTGCTTTATTGAAGATCTTGATTCTGTTTATGAGAAGACGGACAGTGAGCTATAGAGGCACTTTTATTTATATAAAAGCAAAGTAGTGAAAGTGAGAAGAGGCTGTCATCCTTGATACTGCTTTGGTCTATGTAACTTAGAGTTAAAATATGCTAGCCCCCCTGTTCTTCCCATTTGTTCCTAGAGTTCTCATTTACACTACAGGAAGAAATCTCATATCTCCTAATTGAAGGGTTATTTCTCCTCCTAGACCTTATACCCAAACTAGACATTTGCTGAATGCAATGAGAGTCCTTCCTTCTTCCAGGTCAGATGTAGAAGGGACTGGAAGGTCTGTCTTTGCTATTGAATCTTTTTTTCTTCTGGTGATACTCAGAATGGAACCCAGGTCTTCAAATATGCTAGATGAATGTTCTACCACTTAGCTACATCCCCTGAACTTTGGACATGGCATTTTGATGGCACATGGTGTTAACTGCTAGAGGCAGGTTCAGCACAGTTTCATGGATCCTTTAGGTATATTTTAATTCAGCCTGATTCCCTACTCAGGCCTCTGTGTGATATCCCCACCACCAGGAATCTGAAGTTTTAGCTCTGGTTTTCTTTGGTCAAAATTCATGTTTCAAATTTTTTTTTCATCTTTAGACAAATGAGATTCTGTGCTCCATTTTAAGGGGTCTACCAAGAAACACCCCACTTAGACTTTCCCTTCATAAGAGACTTCTTTGATTACATGCAGTCACACTTCTTCCTGTCCTGGGAATTCCCAGGAAGATTCAAACTCTTTATATGCTAACATGCTTGGAAATCATAAGGGCAAGAGGTATTCACAACAAACTCAACCACAGGAACATAAATTCCTGATAAGCAGAGCTCAGCTGTATCATGTATTCAGTTCTGTTCTTATCAAATGTAGTTCCCAAAGGATATGCCCATATATAACTTTTTACTCTAATCAAGAAAGGCAATCCTACATCTCTTATCCTTCTCCTCCACCCTGTCAGTGTGAGAATGGGACTTTCCTGAGTTAGTCATGTGTCTCCATAGGAGTTATAATTAGTGAAACTCTGCTGGGTTCAGGTTTTGTAATAATGTCCTGACACCTTATTTCAGCATATGCAGTTCTTCGATGGTAGACTGTAATTCTCATAATTGTTATATAGTTATATTACCTGTCTGGGTACCAGCTTTTATGCAAATATAGCAGAAACTGTGGAGTTATGTGTCTGATGACTGAGTAAAGACAGAGTCCAATCTTGGAAGACATACCAATTGAGTCTCTAACATTTCTTAAGTACTATGTGAAAAATCAAGTCTCAAGTGGTTAAGAAGATTAAGATTTCCTCAATGTATGGAAAGGAAAATGTCCAAATGAACTCATTGTTTTTATGAAATCATTCTCAGACTTTCTTTCAATCCAAAGGCTATGCAATAAAGAAGACAGTGTTATTGGATAGTTATAAATGGAACTTTGTATACTATAATAGTAGCTAAAATTTATACTTTAACTACCAATTGGTGATTTTGTATCAGATATATGGATGGACAGATAGAGAGAGTAGCAAATTCTCCCAATAGAAAAAAGGAATTATCATTGTCCTCATATTTCATGGGTGGTACCTAAGAGCCAAAGCAGTTCAGTAACTTATCCAGAATCCCACAATGAATGACACAATTCTGGAGGAGATGCCATGTGTGCTGTAGTCACTATGGATTTGTGGAGGTATTAGCACAATATCGCAGCTGATGACAGTAAAAGATATTGAAGAAGAGCCCCTTTTTCTATTTCTCACAAAATCATCATACCAGCTAGTGGTCATGTTTCTTCCATGGCTAGTACATGCCCAAATGTGCTTCAAGCCCAAATCAACCCAATGTACTAAGAAAAGAAATGTAGAATAGGATTTAGAAGCAATAAAATAAAACTCCTGGTGTGTAGTTCAGAGATGCCTAGCTGCTGCACAACAGATATTTAAGGCAAAGTCATGCTGTTCTGTGAAAGCTGCCCTTGTCTTGTAGGTTGTTTAGCAGCACACTATCCTCTACATATTAAATTCCAATAGTAGCATCCACCCATGTACACACACACGCACACACACACACACACACACACACACACACATACACGTACAAGCTGTGACAAACTAGTATACCTCCCAACAATGCCAAGTTCCTCTTCAGGTCATGAAGAACCAAAATCATTGTCTTTGATTGAAAATATCTGGTAGTTCTCTAATTCACTGGCCATGTGTTCTTAGACAATTCATTAAAATTCCTAAGCCTCAACTCCCTCATCTTAATTTAGAGAATAAAAGTTCTTCATTTAAGAGCTAGGCATGGTAACAGGCACTTGTAAACTGAGCTACTAAGAAGGTTGAGGCAACAGGATTGACTGAGCCCATGGATTTGGGACAGAAAAGTTCCTCTAAATATCAGTCAGTTAATCAATCTTCAACCTGCATTGTGCAGTGCCTGAGAAGCCTAAATAACTTTAAAGAATATGACAAATCCAGATGTCCTTGGCTTAAACCTTGCTTCAAAATGAATGACTAAAAACCAGCTATTAAAGCAGCATGGAGAAATATGAGGATGGTATTGCTGTTTTTGAAAAAGGTAGTAGTCACAAGAAAGGAAGCAACTCATGCAGCCATCTTAACCTGAAGGAAAAGGTACAGGAGAGGAGTACTGAGGGGGAAACGACATTGAGCTATGCTTATCGAGTGCAGAATGCCTCTTGGGGATAGGTGGTTGATTACTTTAAAATGTGAAACTCTGGAAGGATTTGATAACAAATTATGTAACCCACACTATAGATGGTTTAGAAACAGGGAGAGAAATACAGGAAGGTCCAGTGTCACTGGTAATGCAGGAAAAAAAGACAGTTTCTTTATAAATGTTTCCATTTAAGCATGACCTTGGTATTTGAATCATGCATGTCCTCGGCACCTGCCCTGAATTCTTCTAAAGCAGTGATTGTTGTTCCAAAATTTCCCAGTGGCTGTTCCAAGGATGTTGTCACTTACAAGAGGAGGAAGAGATGAGAATACAAGGCAAACATAAAATCAGGGAGTGCGGTATGGAGACACTGCAGAAGGGCTGAGGAGATAGCTCAGCAGTGCAGTACCTGCCTAGCAAGCTAAAGATCCTGAGTTCGATTTTTCTTACCAAAAGAAAAAAAAAAAAAAAAAGAAAGAAAGGATATAGAGAGCTATTGAAGAAACTTAGAAAAAGGATGGATATAGTTTAGATGAATTTGGAATGACTCTGTGGAGGAAAATTGATGAAAAAGATACATCAGATGTTGTATAGGGATTGAGTAAATGGGCCTTGTAAGCATGCTACAGTTGTAGGAATTACCTACACCCCTGTGGTAGAAGTGAAGGATGAAGGAAGAGGACAAAAACTAGGTTATTTGTTTAGCATATATGTTAGTTGGTTTGGCATGAGCCAATAGAGAACACAGAATAGATAGACTAGAGTGAATGTAAACACAAAATGTAAAATATGGTGAGGAAATAAAGCATTTCCCAACTTCTCATGTATTTGTTAGTTTGTATTATCTATTTGTTAGCTTATTGTTTTATGGGCTGAAGTATGAGAAAGAACTGAACTAGACTGTGGAAAAGCTTGAATAATCACACAGACTCTGCCAGAAACTTGCTGCCTAACTTGGTCTTTGTGAAAGAGATGAAGAGGAAGGAGAACAGAGTTGTGGTCAGGGTAAGGCCTGAACTTCCTCATCTATAAAACTAACATAGTACTTCCTCTCTAATAGGTGTTTAAAACTGAATGCATCATTAGCTAGCGGGATCTTCAAAAATATCTAAAAGAAGTTATGAAAAGATTGCTGATTGATTAGTGCATTTTTGGAGAAAAATAGCGATATTTTGTTGAGTTGTGGCATTTTGCCAACTTATGCATACTTTGTGTCATTAATTTTGTGGAGTTTGTTATTTGTATTGCCTCTTAAGGAAACTAGAAACTCCCAAATGTAAGAAACATCCCAAACAGTAGTTTTCCAGAGAATCCAAGAAGCCCCAGCACTGCATGGCAACTATGGCGTAAGTGTGTACTTGTTTGGTGAGAGAGTTCATAGCTGGCATTGCGTTCTTAACGGGATATTCATGGAGCAAAATGAACCAGTGTATGGGCGCGATTGCCGATCTCAAGGAGATTTGTGCCTCTAGGAAGTGGTAAGCTTGCTTTGGAATTTTGGCATAACCAATGCTTTCCTGGCCTCAGCCTCCTCCAGCTCTACTTTAGAACTCATTTTTGCCATCCTCCCGTTGCCACTGCAGGATTTTGCACACCAGAGTGAATGGCAGGAGATGACAAAGATTTTAGAGCTTTCTGGGGTGCAGCTATCAGCTTCACTTTTTCCTAGACCACCTTAGGGTTGGGGGCAACACTGTTACCCTATTCTGCTTATTAAGCAGCACAACAATAGCTGATTATAAACTTGTAGCAAAAACAGGGTCAAGATGGTCTGTGGGAAGCCCCTACCTCAGTATTTGTACACACTTACACACTAGGTTTTTAATAAGTGTAAGCCTTTTAGGAGGTTTAAAAATGATGTAGAATACTTACCTAGGGAAGGTAAAAGTTTGCCTGCACTGGCCAGCTAATTAAGTCATGCAGTCATGGCCTGGCCTCAAATGTATATATTAGGTAACTATACCATAGGGTTACAAATGTATGTAGAAATGGAGAGCAAGGGTGGAAGATGTTGGGAAGCAAGACTCCTTTCAAGTTGAAAAAATAATAAAACAACAAAACAAAACAAAACGTGGTAACAAGCCACAGCAGTTTGGTCTGCAGCTGGAATCTATGTGCAATTTTACAGACGGATCATATTGCGTTCCCAGAATAGCAACCAGAGAAGGAGAGAGCGGAAACAGAGCTCCAGATCATCCTTGTTCTAAACATTCGTTTAAAAGAAAACAAATTCTTCTATTTGTTAATGTTAAAGAAAAGAAGACAACCCTAATATTGCTTTAAAAGGGAGAGGGGAAGCCTTCCAGACACCTCTGAGTTCTGAAGGGAGGAATCTGAAAATGACACATATCTTAGTTTTTCCTTAACCATGAATTGCCAGGAAGGGAATAAAAAAATAACATGAAAACATGTCAGACTTTATATTAATGAACTAAAACAAAGAAAAATAATCGAAGGTCCTGAATAAAAGGTACTTCCCTGGAAACTCTAGTGTTTACCACATGGAATGGTTTCTGTTGGTGACAAAATATTTACCTGAAAACAACCTCACCTTAAGCACATCATGTGGCCTACCAGAGTTGCAGGGCAGATTAGCCACCAGCTGTAGGTTCCACAGAATGAGGGTGAGACTTGGGAGCTTCATACTGACTGCTCATTAGAACTTGTGAATTCCGTGTTTGCATACCCACGTGTTTCTCAAAAGCTGTATAGATCTTCTGGGAAAATCATCCTCATCCTGACACTCTTTGGTTCTCAGCTAACACTGATAAAAGAAGTAGAAGTTCACATGTGCACCAATAATTCTCAAACAGGCCAGGAACTGTTGGGTGCTAGGAGCACTTAGAGGACCAAGGTCACTCCCCATCCCCATCCAACAACACACAGGGCCAGAATAATTTGGCCCCATTTTCACCAGTGCCAAGACAGAGAAACTCTGGCTTATACCCACTTAGCCAGGTTCTCCCATCCATGTGAAAAAGAAGTGAAAAAAACATGCAAACACCAAAACAATGTTCAAGCCTCTAGCAGTTCTTATCTTCCTTATTATGACAACTTCACTTGTAGAATTTATTTCTAAAACAGTGCTGAGCCAAGCTTACAAAATTTATATTTTGCAGATATTTTTGTATTATGTTTTATAATAACAGAACATTGAAAACAACATAAATGCCCATCACTTGGCTGTAGTTAAAGCAAATCATGATCTCTTCATACAACAGGATGCATCAGGTAGAAGAAGAAGTGATTTTTGAAATTGAGCTACTAATATACTGTATTGCTAAAAAACAATAAACAAGTTACAAAATAATATATGGAATGTGATGCCAGTTTTATAAAAGAAATAATGTATTTGTGTGTACTGATTCCTGGTGCTTGACTAAGTTTGAATGCTAGTCATTTTGGCATCCATGCTCTCTACTTTTCCAGTACTTACTTTCTAATGAAGCTCCAAATTTTGCACATCTGCTTTTGCTCCTGAATGTCACTGTAGTTCTGGCTGAAATCTGCCAACAGTACCCGTGCCACAGGCTGATTTGTAATTTCCTCTGTAAGATTAATTAGTCTACCACTTTTAAACTCAGTCTCCTATAAGGTCTTAGGACATGGGAAAAATGAGGACAAACTTTCTACCAGAAATAGGATGGCAGGGTCTGGCAAGATACCTCAGCAGACTAAAGGACCTGTTTAGGCAGAGCACAGTGACTGGGATTTGATCCTCTGCGTGCCATGCCAGCCCAGGCCCAGGACATGCTGAGACTGCAAGTGAGGCTGGGTGTGGTGGTGCACTCGTGTAATCCCAGAGCTTTGGAGACTGAAAAACAGGAGGATCCCTAGAAGTCCAATCTGTACAGTGAGACCCTGTACTAAATGCATAAAAAATAAAATAAAATAAAAAAACAGAAATAAGATGCCAGAAGAAGATTGTAGAGGTAAAGCAACCCATGGCAGCCAGAGAGGAGAGTGAGAGAAAAGAGGAGCTAGGGACAAGAATACACTCTTCAGGTCACACCTACAGTGAACCACCTCCAAGCATGTTCCACCTCCTTAGAGCAAGGCAGGTGTAGCACTTGTGGCACTCCATGATTAGATCATTTCCTAAACACACAGGGCATTTGGAAGACATTTTTATTGATAAATAAAACCAAAAGTTTATTTAGACCAAAGAATTCCAACACTGGGTCTTTCACATATGAAGGAATATATATATATATATATATATATATATATATATATATATATATATTAGACAAGGTCTAATATATATATTATATATAATATATATATATATTTATATATAATATATATATATAATATAATATATATATATATAATTTCCTTTTCCCTTTTTATGTTTCAACGTGTTGTGCTCCATAGCTGGTAGGAGAGGGAAGGCAAAATCTTTTTCACTTTTCTTTGACTTGAACATCTTGAAGCTAGTTACTGAGCATAATCACTGCTTTTTACAAAACAAACATTGTTTGTATAGGTTTCATGCTAGCAAACCTAAGACCTAAAAGGAGATGCAGCCACACTGGGTTTCATTTTACGATATCTTTTCCTCCCACCTTCCTCTTTGCTCACATGTCATCCAGTGAGAAGACCTGCTCCTCGATCTTGTATATGTATCTTGAGAGACTGGAAGGCATTTTAGAAATAAATCATCACTGTGTATATGTACATATGCACATAGCAAAGCCTACGAGCAGCTGGCTCTTGGAAAAGGTAGAAATATGGGCATTTTGCTTCTATATGCCTACCTGTGCTTTCTACCCATTCATGCATTGGAAATGAATAATTTCTTTATACTTCAAACTAAAGAATATTTCCTTTTGCCTGGCAGGCTGGGGCATGCCTGTATCTCAGCACTTAGGAAAGCTAAGGCATAAACATAAGCCTAGGCTGGCCAATTTAGCATCTTAACAAGACCTTGTCTAAGCAAATAAACAAACAAAAGGCTAGCGATATAGCTCAGTGCAAAGACTCTGGTTTCAATTCCTAGTTCTGCAAAAAAAAAATAAATAAAGCTCCTATTCCTCACCCTACACTCCCCTTTTGCTTCCCCCATCTTTGCTCTTTCTTCTTATCTGTGAGACCTTTTGAAGAAATGGTCTCCACTCACTGTTTCCACTTCCTGACACACCATCGAAATGGCTCTGAGCTAGGCCATTAGAACCATCGGAGCATCTGATCTGGAGGGGAGTGTAGTATGAGTATCTCAGTGAACGATTGCCACAGGGACTAGTACATTTGAACTTCTGCTCCATTCTCCTCATGCAGAGTCCTCCTGCCTGAGTCACCATCTGAACTTCTTTCTCTCATCTGGCTTTGTCTGGCTTTCCCTCAGTAGCCTGGCTACACTTGGCCTTCTGGCACTCTTTGATGCATTCCACATGTTTGGCATTGTCTATGGTATTTGCTTCACTGTGAAGCAGACCCTTCCCCAAACCCTCTGCTTTTCAGCCTAGCATGCTCTATTCTTCCTCTCAGATTATAGACAAATACTGACACCTCTGTTACAGTATTCCTAGAGTCTTTGGGATTGACAGTTTCATTCTTTGTACTTACTGCCCCAAAATGATGTGTGTTTAGCTTGTTCCTAGTATGTGAGCCCTTTAAAATAATGACTGTGCTATGATTATTGGCAGAAGAATTTCTAAATAATTGCAATCTATGAAAAATGACTAGCCATAGTAGGCGTTGAGTGGATTGATCAATGGAGAGATTATGGATTGACGTGTAAGTGGGAAAAGGATATGAATGCATGGATGGACGGATATAAATATTTTTTAAGTGAAGACAGGTTAGAAATTTTATATAGTAGCAGTTTCACAATGAAGTTTAGTGTTGAAAATTTTTGATTACCATACTACTGAGATGAACACTGAGCTGTGAGTTTTGATCCAAGATACAAAGCAAAAGGAAAATTGTAGTACCCTTTGTGGTTTCTGACAGATATAATGCCCTTGAAATAAACAAACAGAAAGGAAAGTTTCACTGATAATAGAGCCACCAGCATTTTGGAAAGCAAACATGACAGCAGTCCTGGTATTCTCTTCTGCAACAGGTAACTGGCAACAAAATGACATCTCTAAACTTGGCCACCATATTTGGACCCAACCTACTGCACAAGCAGAAGTCATCAGACAAAGAATTCTCCGTCCAGAGCTCAGCCCGGGCTGAAGAGAGCACAGCCATCATTGCTGTGGTGCAGAAGATGATTGAAAATTATGAAACTCTGTTCATGGTAGGTGACCTTTCAGTGACAGGACATCTCAGTGAACTGCATCCTGATCGCAAGGTGGTGTACAATGAAACTAAAGTTCACCACCTTCTGATTTGCAATGCTGCCAACTGACTATACCCATTGGAAGTCAGGTCGTGTCCATAGCAATAGACTCTTTTATAACTGTGCTTTCACTGTTCATTTGTGATTCTCTGTTTAAACAAACATGCATAGATTGAAAACTTCATTTTGCTGTCCCCTAAACAGTAATCAAATTTTGGAGTCATTTACTGCAAAAGCCATGGCCCAGGCTGAGAACACTTTTGATAAAAGCCTTCTTTTACAAGTTCTATCTGCAGTACACATGAATTCCAGTATTCATAACCAGACTTGATGACGGCACTTTGTCCAAGGTCAATCTTGACAATCTACCTCCAGCATGAAATTTCACCTTTCCTCCCTTTGTCCTTTTATGTCACTTCCATGCCACTTCTCTGTCTGTTGAACCCCATTACTGTTCTTATTATGTTTATCTTACTCGACATTGTGTTACAGTCATTTATGACCATTTCCCCTAGTAGATTATATATCCATTTTAAACAAGGGCTATGCCCTTGTTATCTCGTCTCTGTATCCTCCGTACACTTTTGGAAGGCCTTCCATCTGGCAGGCACTCAATAAATATTTTTTTGATTTGTATTGAGTTACCAGTTCCTGTTTTCCTTCATGAAATTGCATGGCTTGCTCCAACTTCCCTTGAAACATTAGAACAAATGCCAATTCCCTTCTATTTCTATTCTCATATTGCAGGCCAACATTTATAGGAACTTTCTCCATGCTTGTCCCATTTCTCTTGTCACTTTGCAAACATCATAAAGCCTACCTATTTCACTAGATCCTTTGTAGCTCGTTCACATAAGAAGGTTAATCGACTCTTGAATCTCCTCAAGAGTTTTATCTATGCATATCAAATACCTTATTTTGGATTTATCTCTAAGCTTGTCCTTTGCCATAAAGAAAACCCTCAAGATCCAGTGGTTTAGAATGGTTGTGCTGTGTGTCTCACCTTTATGATTGTGACCAGGTAATTCAATACTGACTGGGCATTAATTGAAACTCCTGTGAAAGGCCTAATTCCCATAGTGGTTAGCAGAATCATTTGATGTGTCAAAGCATTCCACAAATTGCGCAAGACTAACAAGTGTTAATTATTAATTATGTTATTTGGACAGATGAGCTGGCTCATATCTCCATACTTTGACATTATAGACATAAATATCTATAAAGTTTAATCAGACATGTGGCAGACAGCCTTTTAGGTGGCGACTGAGCTAATCCCAGTTCCTTGCATCTTGAGACTCTGCCACCCTGTATGATTATAGGGGAAAACAAAGAACGAGCGCCTAATATACATCCCCAAGCCCCACCCTGTTTACCCACAAGGCACACTAAACTCCAATAGGGGCTGTGAAATGAATTCTAGCTGAGTGCTCTAGAGGAAGAGAAAATGAATTTACCATGGAGAAAAATTCCCTGAGGTAGATTAATATCTTGATCTTTTGTGTCGCTGAAGCATTGTCCCTGTGTTGCACATGGTAAGTAAACTCTCAGAAATGTTGATTTAACCATTGACTCTATATAAATTTCATATTTTACCCCAAATCCTTCTAATTAATTACATATTTGAATGAATCAAATGTCTGAACTTTTCAACATTGTCATCAAGTTTTTAAGTCACATATCATCTTGCCAACTTGTCTTGGCATTACTTCATGTTCTCTGAACTTTTTTTAACAAAATAATAATTCACTTTGATCTTAGTTGTATTTTCTAAATGCTGTTTTCTAAGCAAAGTTGTCCTTTATGTGAAACTAGAAACCATCATGCATTTCTTTTAACCTCAGAAACTAACAAAACTTTCGTGAAAGTATAGCCGCCATCATTTTTACTGTGCCATCTATCTTTTCCCTATGTCCTGTGACCTGGATTATTAGGAACAAGAGAAAATGACCAAGATTCCTCTTTCCCCAACATGTTCCCAAACTGATTTATTTATTATTTTCTAAAGAGATTGATATCAAAACTGTCCTGGGCTAGAACTCATATGTACCTTACCAAGTGATGGGTTTTTCCTCTTGAGGAAGCTTTTTTGACTACTTTATCTAAAATGCAGTTCCTCCACTACAAACACAAGCACACACACACACACACACACACACACACACACACACACACACTCACACCCTATTGCTATTTCCTACTTTTTCCATTTAGCATTCACCATTGCCTTTTTAAAAATTTTATTAATTTTAATAAGAAAGAAATAACAATGAAATAGTTTCAAAACAATTTAGTAGGACAGCCAGAATGATTAATACAATACAAATTGTTGTCTTCATAGTAGTTGTTCAGAGTATAAGACACAGACATGATAACTTTTCTAAACACTATTAGTACAAACATTTCTTCTCATTGAAGTAATAGAAATTAGTTTTATGTATAGTCCAATACTCCATAATAGTGGGTTATCAGCAGAATGGGCAATGTCGGAAGCTGTTGACTTGAGCTTTATACAGCTCAGCATATTAATATGGCATTACTTTTTATATGCCATAATTAAACTTTTCTGCTAGATGATTAAGACCAAGTTAAAGCAAGATGTATATAGCGAAATATGAAACTTATGTATCTGACAGGGTCAGTCAAATTTCCTCAGGATTTATCCTGAAACCATGTACAGTGTTTTGTAGAACTTTTGTTAGTTTCAGCCATCTAGATGAGTCACAGCCATTGCTTGACCAATTTGTTCTCTGTGAAAGCCTGAGAGAATGTTTTTTCTCTAGATGACTCTCCTTATGAACACTATACATCCTCAATCCCTTTTCCTCTGTGGTCCCATAATCTCCTTGAGCTGAAAATCTGGGGCACTACTGAGTTATAGGATGTTACAGTACAGGTTATCTTATGTTCTGGGTCCTCACTGACCTAGAGGGGCTAGGGCCAAAATACCTTTGTAGCCCTTCTCTTACTCTAATTTTTTGGACTGCAAAATTATGTTGTCAACCCTCCAGAAGAGAAGCTTACTGATACTATTACCCTATAACATAGGCACTTGTGTTTAACATCACTGTCTTTCTGAATATCAAACAGCTTGGACTTAGCATGGAACTGGTATTTTCCATCAGTAGTTGATATTTCAACATATTCCTTTAGAATGTGAAAAAAAACAGTTACACATTTTTACACAGAAATTTAGAAATCTAAACATATACAAATTGTAGCGGTCAGTCCTATGGCATTTTCTCCATGTCTCTTATTCTCTTTTATTACACCTTTTAAAACAAACAAACAAATATTCTCTTGAAAGGGTATAGCAATAATTGATACGACATTAGAAGAACCATGCATCTAAAAGATCAGAATGACAGGCATTTCAAGCATGCTTTTAGTATTACACATTGCTATCCTCAGTGTAGTTGCTTACTTCACCGATATTAGCATATATAGTTAG
>PVKN010023720.1:0-14689 GCA_004027915.1 Capromys pilorides
ACAAGCCAGAAATCTCACTGATAGCATTCTATTTTTAAAGACCACTGGCATTAGAGAAGAAAAAGCATGTGTGTATGTTTTTCATGTTTTTATACCTTGGAACATTGTTATAACAGTAGAAACTGGAGATATCTCAAATACTATCAGTAGGGAAATGGACAAATAAGTCATGTAACATCAGTATCAGAGAATAATATAAAACCACCAGAAAGATGTCACAGTAACATGTTAAATGAAAAAAAAAATACTCAGAAATATGCTTATACATGTGTGTATGTATGCAAATATGTGCACACACATACATACATACATATATAGTATATATACATGTGTGCTATGTCCTCTTTTATTATGAAAATAAAAATATAATATTTTTTATACATTGAAAAAATATCTACAATGAAATCATACACATGCATATACTAAAAACTGATAAATATAGTTAACTATTAGGGGTTAAAATAAAACAACTGGGGTCTTGCCGGTTAGCTCAGTTGTTTAAGAGCCTGATGGAGCAAACCTAGTCAGGCCCAGGGGACCGCAGTTTGATCACAGCTCCCCATGCCTCACTAGACCCGCCCTTAGGGCAGCTTGAGCCAGCCAATTAAAAAAAAAAGACAAAACAAAGCAAACAAACAAACAAAAAGGGCCAGCGAGATAGCCTAGCAGTCTAAAGCACCTGCTTAGGCAACCGCAGGGACTGTAATTCGATCCTCAGCACCACATGCTGCACCAGCCCCACCCCCCAGGGCAGGCTGAGCTGGCCATGAATGAATGAATGAATGAATGAATGAATGAATGAATGAACAAATAAATGTAAAAAAAAAACTCTCAACTTTTAGGGCCAGTCAAATAGCTAAGTGGAGTTGCCTGCAAGCAGGCAAAGGGGCCAGGAGTTCGATCCCCAGGCCTACTGTGCTGGCTCCACCCCTGGGGCACACTGAGATGGTGATTGAGGCTCGGCCTGGTGGCACTCGCTTGTAATCCCAGCTCTTGGAAGACTATAAATGAGAGAATCACTATGAGTCTGATCTAGTAGTAAGACCCTAAAAAACCTGTAGACTCTTCCTTAAAATACAAAATAAATAAATTAACAAATGAAATAAAAATAAAGCAACTACAATGCAAAAATTTTCATTTGTTATATTTCTGTTATTTGAATTTGTTATACATTACTTTTGATGTTCACTTTCAAAGCATTTGGATATCCTCTCCTCTGGGGTTTTACCTCTAAGTATTTCACCTGAACCCCTGAACAGCATTTACCATAGTCCTATGTCCATACCTGTAGCTCCTCCCCCAAAATCACCTACTTTGGAATTCCTACTCTTAAGAGTTCTTACAAAGATTAAGTGGCTTACTATAAGAGTGCTGGAAAAGTAGTTGGCATATAGCACACCATGTATGCTTTGCTATTATTGAAGCTGTCCACATGTTTCACTTCCAGCTAATTTCCTGGTTTCCCAAAGGTTGAGTCTTCCAGGACTTCCATTAGTGTAATGTGGGCAGGTGATCCAGAGGAAATGCTGGTGCTTCCTTCCTCCTAGATGGCTGCATGTGCATGTACACCCACCATGAACCTCCTGGAGCACAGGGCCTTGAGGAGGTCAAAGAAGATAAAACACAGTGAAAGAGCAAGGATTGCACCTTGTTTCTAGTGGAGTCAAGTCAGGGATGACAGAAGCTCTTGGGCTTCCTATAAACCCATAGAAGGAAGGGACAAGAGAACATACTAGTTCTTCCTTGGGATTGCCAATTGAATAGCAAATAATTGGGCAGTAAGGTGCACAGTTAGGAAAGAGAAAATGATAGCCGTAAAATCCCTAATATTGAAAAGAGCCCATGGGCATCTTTCTATGATTGATTTGGTCAGTGGCCATGGTAGGCAGATTATACCATGAGCTGAGAGATGCCCCTGTTCAACAATGGGATCTTCATGCTAGTTAAATAGCAGACTCCTTTTTAATCTCTGTAATAAAGTTTTAAAACCAGAAGTTGAAGAGAATAGGTAAACAGTCTAAAAATAAGGATGTTTTGGGACTGAAATCATATGTCAGCATGTTTATGGTTTATGGTCAGTTGGCCAAAAATGCTTAGTACTGGATTAAGTTTCAACTACACAGGAAAAAAAGTAAGCTATCAATTTCAGGATGTGTGTGTGTGTGTGTGTGTGTGTGTGTGTGTATGTGTTTGTGTGTGTGTGTGATAGGAAAGTGTGCAAGGAAGCTCTAGGACCAAGAACGCACGTGTAGTCAGAAGAACAAGCTCAGCACTATACGTGCACAGACTCCCGTGCTGCTATACTTTCCTCTCTCCCTCTTTCTCTCTAAGGAAACATTTTTCCCTTCTTTCACAGAATCATAAGCCTCGGAGAAACCAGAAGAAAGGAAGGTCAAAAGAAGGTCAAAGGTCAAAAGAAATGGAGAACTTTTCACTGTTCACAGAGTTTTATTAAATATCGTAATTTTTTAAAATACACAGGGACAAACACTGAAAATGGAATTCAAGAGATTAAACAGATTGGGGTTAGACATCTCTACCCTTTGGTTCAGTTTTGAAGCCTATAAAAGCTGGTATTGGGTAGCATTAAATAGTCCTAGGATTTTTTCCATCAATTACATTACCATTTCTTCTTTACTCCATAGAGTTCGAAGGACCTTAACTGCCAGGCAAAACTCTCAATGAGCATTAGAGTATTCTATGGGACAATCTTTATATTGCATTAAATTTTATGAATGGGTGTTTTCAGTATAAATTGATTTCTTTTTAAATATAAAAGAGGTCTCTAGATCAAAACAATGGATTACTCTAGCATGTTAACTAAAATTCAGTTCCATTGATTTTTTTTTTTGGCATATTTTTAGAATATATTCACCAGAGAACTTGGAGCCACAAACCGAGATTCTCACAAGTTCCTTGGAGAAACTAGACCACTGTATTCTTTAGCCGTGTGATTTTTTTTTCAAGGACAAACCAGGGACGTTCAAGGATAAATGATATTAGGGTTGGGTTATGTGAAGGCCTAAAACAGACTTCTAAGCTTCATGGGATCAATAACTTCAAGAGGCTATTTCTTATTTATGTGAAGTCATTTGGGTCCGGAGACTTTCTGTCATCCAGTGACCTGTGCTGCAAAGCTATTTTTTTCTCCTGGCACCTCATGTTCACCCTATCATGTGAGGACATGAATCAAAGAAGAACAGTAGTAGTTAAGAATTTAGGACCAGAAGTACTTTATCACTTCTGCCCTTATGCTTATCCCAGAATGCAGTCACACGGCGCCAACCCAGTGAAAGGATTCTGGGAAATTCAGGAGAGAGCAAGGGTATTCAGTAATCACTAGCTTTCTGGATATAGTAATGATGCCATGAGGGTGTGTAAAGGCAACAGTTGGATATGATTTGCCTTCTGAGTTTGGAATAGGGAACCAAAATGCTTGGCTTTTAAATAAATTTAGCTTTAAACTTATTATTTTTATTCTAAAAAAAATAGTCTTTCAAACACAGAATAAAATTTTGCTATGAGGTGAGTGTTCTAAATATAACTTGCCACATCTAAGGAGGGGTTTTCCTTTAAGAAGCTGCATCACACTATTGATTCACAATGAACTTTAGCTCCACTAGAATTCTGATAGAATTATTAGGATGTGAAGGGGAGCTGCTGCCAAGCAGGTTGAAGATCCTGTAACCATGTGACTCATTTTGCTTTAAATCTAAGTGCAGGACTTCATTTTTATTCTGTTAGGTGTCATCCTGTTATTTTCAGACAATTGTTTCAGCCTTCTAAATTTTTAATTCTGTCATCTATTGTAATAGCTATTTCTTCAGGACTTGCATCATATACTAATCTGATGAGAATGCCTTCTGTGTCTATATCCAAGTTCTTGAGAAAGTAGGCCAAGGGTAGAGCCTGCCATAGAACCTCAGAGGTCTCCCTTGAGAGGCTTCACAATTCATTAATAAGCACAGTGGGTTTATTTGTCACATTAGCTTTGGATCTTCCTTACCTTGTTATCAACCGGTTCACATTTCTTAATTTTCTCAAGAATTTGTTAAGATTTCACAGCACAACCATTATCTTTCTTCCAAACCCCTGCCCTCCCAACTTCTTCCTGTTTGATGGTACCACTGTCTAGCCCACTGTGCCAGATATCCAGTGGCCATCCTGTACTGGTGAGTTCCCAGGCTGAAACATTGTTATGGTTTGTGTCTAGTTGTCCCCCCAAAGCCTCATGAAGTCATGGGGTGGGGACTTCTAGAGTTTGAGACTAACTCATGATCCACTGGGATTATGTGTTTTAGTATTGCTAGGATTATGGATTTTAGTACTGCTGGGATTATGGTGTGGCCTGAGGCAGATAGCCTGCGGCAGAGAGCCTGAATGTAATGTAAGAGAGACACAGAGACAGACTTCTCTCTGTTGCCCTTTGTTGTCTCTGTTGCTGTTGCTGTCTCTGTCGCAATTGTTTCTGTTGCCACCATGAACTGCTTCATGTGCCAGTCTGCCTTGGAGCCAGCTGAATATGGACTGAAACCTCCAGTGACTATGAGCTGAATAAACCTTTCCTTCCTTCACTTTGGGTGTTGGGTATTTGTTCTAGCAATGAGAGAAGAGTAACTGAGATAGAATTTGGTACCAGAGAAGTAGGGTCATTGCTCTGACTAACTTGACCATGTGGATTACAAGTTTTTGGAAATGGCTTATGAGAAGAGATGGACAAGGTTCAGAGAGGTTGTTTACTTGCAAAGAGCTGGATAAACTTTGGCTGGATAAACTTCAGCTGTATGGTAGGGGAGATTCTGGTCAGAGCTTGGACCAGAAGACTGTCTGGAAGCCTACGTATAAATAATGGCTTATGGGCAGAGATAGGAAAGGTTTGGAGAGGTGTCTACTTGTGAAGAGCTAGAAAATCTTTGGCTGGTCAGTAGGGGAGATTCTGGTGAGAGCTCAGACCAGAAGACTGACAGAAGTCCTGCCTGTAATGAGCAGGTTGGAGAAATTTCTGCTGGGAAGAAGGCCTGCATTGGTTGTTGGACTCCAGATAATTTGTACTATGGCTTTGCTGATAGTCTGTCTGAATTTTGCTAATGCCCAGAGACTTTGCCTAAGACTGAGATTAAGTATGGTGGACTGATTAATCTTTCAAAAGATATTTCAAAGCCACAAACTATTGGGGAAGTGGCATGGTTACTATTGGAGGCTTTTAGCCAGATTTATGTTGAAAATCAAGAGCAAAGAGCCAAGCAGGATGATTTAAAATGTTGTGAGTTTGGCCAGAAAGAAAGCACCAGAAAAGCTATGGACTGCAAAGATTAAGCTGAGAGGATCTCCTTTGCTGGGAAGGAACCAGAGAATCAAAAGGATGGCTTGGAGCTGCGGAGATAGCTCTGTGGCACAGGTGCCTGCCTGGCAAGTGCAAGGTCGCCCCCCCACACACACACACAAAAGTATGGCTTGAGGGCATCATAGGAGGTGGGAGGTCTTCCACCCTTTGCAAAGGAGAGAGACTTTACCTTGAGAAGAAAGCCACAAAACCCCAAGATTCAGAATGGCAGCAGTGACCACACCAGGTTCCAAAATGGCACTGGCATGGAGAATTGGTTCTTTGGAATCAGGGTCAGAGTGCTCAGCAATCCAGGCACTTGACCGCTATAGCCAAGAGAGAAGAAAGTCTGGCTACTGCTCCAGCTGGCAGGAGACCTTGGCATTATCCACATGGTTTTGATTTTAGGTGCATTCAGAATGTAGGAGTTGTTAGGTTAAGAAGGCTTCTACCTCAATTTTAGAAGAAGGTCTGGGAGGCCAGGCAGTGTGCCCCTGAGAGGGCAGTGTGTGAAGCAGAGAGTGAGAAGCCAATTCAGTGGAAATCCCAGAAGTTTGGAAAAGCCAGAAATGTGGATCATCTCAGGGAAACTGCAGAAAGGGAGCAGAGCTGACCTAAGAGAGAAGCCATGAAAGCTACCACCAAGAGTGCCATATGGGCAGAGCTATGTAAGGCCTTTGGAGCTTACAACTCACTGCGGACTGCTTCAGATGTTCCAGTTGGAACTACAGGATTTAATGTTTGTCCTGCTGGATTTTGGACTTGTGTTGGCCCCAGTGTTTTGTATTATACTCTTGTTTGCAACTTTTGGAATGGTAATGTTCATCTTGTGCCTTTGAATGTTGGATGTGTTTAACTTTTCCTTTGTACAGGGGCTTGCAGTTAAGGATTTGCCTTGGATCTTGGAGGAAACTTGAGACTTGGACTTTTCAGCAATCCTGAAACTGTTGGGACTTTGGAAGCTCTTAGAGATGGACTAAAATGTCTTTTGCACAAAGGGATGTGCATAAGACTTTGGGGGCCCAGGAGTGGAATGTTATGGTTTGTGTCTAGTTGTCCCTCCAAAGCCTCATATAGTCATGGAGCGGGGACTTCTACAGTTTGAGACTAACTCATGATCCACTGGGATTTTTATGTGTTTTAGTACTGCTGGGATTATGGATCTCAGTACTATTTGGATTATGGGTGTGGTCTGAGGCAGATAGCCTGAATGTAATATAAGAGAGACACAGAGACAGACTTCTCTCTGTTGCCCTCTGTTGCTGTTGTTGCTTCTGTCACAATTGTTGCTGTTCCACCACCATGAACTATTGCTGTCTGCCATGTGCCGGTCTGCCTTGGGAGCCAACTGAATATGGACTAAAACCTCCAGTAACTGTGAGCTGAATAAACCTTTCCTTCCTTCATTTTGGGTGTTGGGTATTTGTCCCAGCAATGAGAGAAGAGTAACTGAGACAAACATCATCAAGGAAGAGCATGAGGGAACAGAGCCCCATAGTTCCTGGCAGCTGGGAAGCAGAGCAGGAAATCAGAACAGAGAGGAAGCGGCCAAGAACTGGGTAGAGCACCTAAAGTCATGTTTTCAGGATCCACTCAGACACACTTAGATATGTGTTCCACCAAGGCCCTGGGCAATCTGACAGCCAATCATGTTGACACTCCATTGTAACTGCCAAGCAGTCTCAAGTCTCTTTCTTCTTCATCCCCTGAAGAAGGAAACTTGGGTCAATACTGCCCCTCCTGAGCTGGGACAGTGACCCTCTGATGCCTGCCTACTGTGTTTGAGCAGCACTCCATGTCTCTGGTCTTTCTTTCTCTAGGCTCTTCTCTCTCTTCATTGGTGTGATCTTTCAGAACTGCAAGCCATATCATGTTACATCTTTGAGTAAAAGATATCAACACTCCCCAGTGCAAGGATAATATGTAAAATATTTAACGAGTACTTTGGCACCAGATTCAACCAAACAGGAGGCTGGCAGGGCTACTACAGATGGAAAGCAGGCTGCTCTCCTACCCCAATGCTTCCATGGGCACCGTCCACCCTCTGCTCCCACCCCATGGTCTCAGGAGATCCCACATTTGCATTTCAACATGGGGTCCTTTCTGGGTCCTATCTCAGTTCCTCCCTCTGCCACCTCAGAAAGGGGCTTCTTTTCTGTGACAGAGAGAAGCATTTTATACATCTGCCCCATTAACTGATTTTTGGTAGAATCTGCCCTATGTTTTAGGTTTTGAGTCAGATCCAAGGCTTCAAAATTCACGAATAAATAAGTGAAAGCAACAAAAGATAACCTAAAATCTCTACCATTATCCTCAAAATTTAGGTTCTGAGAAATGAAAAATTTTCAAGGCTTTTTTAATGTTTCCAGCCAGAAATTTTACTCTATTTCGGCTGGTTTCTTTTTGCCTTTGCTTCTTTGAGGTACTAGGTCTTGTTAAATCTTAATGGGGCTACAAGTTTTAAAAGATTTTCAAAGAACAAAAAAGCTTCTTATAGTATTTTAAAACATTGTCCTAATTCCTTGTTGAGTTATGCACCTACATGCCTAAATTCAGTACCATGTGGGCAGCCACCCAAGTCTGACCTCCATTTTTCCATTGCCTGAGACATATTTGATGCTTGTTAAATGCTCACTAATGGAAACACTGAATGAGCAAACACATCAATGACAGTTCCCTGATCTAGTATACTAGCATTATAAAGCAGGAAATGGATTGGTTAGACTTAATTTCTCAGTAGTTGGCCAGCTCAAATTATAGGAATAAGAAAACTCAGAGCTTCTTTTGAGCAGGATTTCAAAAACCACAGGGATTTCAAGACCACATCAATAAGAATCATTTTTTGTAGGGGAAAAAAGGGATGTTTCACGAAGCGAAAATTTAATAATATATTTGCAGATAATGAGTATGTAATTCTTCAAATAGAGAAGAATTTGTTTAGTTTTCTTCTCACCTTTATGCATATTTCCCCCATTGTAATGGGGGAACTAAAACTAAACTAGTAGTTTTCTACATCTGGATACCTATTTTCAAAGCCTGTGCAGCTTGTTGGACTCTTGACCCCAGACCCAGGCTTTATTAATGGCTGTGTCATCACACCAAGAATGGAAATCATTTTCCAGTTGCTAAACACTGGGCCCTCTTCATTGTTTCTAAAATGGCTTATGTTTTACTTTTCGTGGCTCCCCTCCCCTAGTGTGGCATTTAAAAATAAATTATTGCTGGCCTGCTGGCCTTAACAGTTCAGTGGCTTAGTTCCATTGACCTGGGCCCACAGCTTCTGCCACCTCCATAGAATGCAGGTGAAGGTGACCATGGTTGTGCCCATAGAAGCAAAGCCACAGAAAGGACAGAAGAGAGAGAGTTCTGGAACCAAAGAACCTGGTTTGAATTACTGCTGTGCTACTTACCCTGGAAAGTTAATTATTACTCAGTATATGTACAATGAGCTTAATATCATGTGTGATTACAGTGATTAAGTAAGACAATATGTAAGATGACTAGTATAATTTATAATACTAAAGAGATTATTCTATATGATGGATTCAGCAAATAACTCTCTGAGTCCTTTAAATTTAACTGGAAGCAAGGGCTGAGGCAGAAAGTGTGTATGAGACTAGCCTACTGCATTAGCTGTCCTGATACCCACAGTTGGCTCTGCTCTCCTGGCCTGCTGGGGCAGTGTCTCACTCTGTCCCTCCACATGATGTGCCTTCC
The DNA here is from genome assembly GCA_004027915.1 of Capromys pilorides. Lineage (NCBI taxonomy): Eukaryota > Metazoa > Chordata > Mammalia > Rodentia > Capromyidae > Capromys > Capromys pilorides. The sequence goes on from PVKN010023720.1 coordinate 9,041, forward strand.
TTAAGAACCAGGAAGTCCACACCGCCCACCCCTACCCACCGGGTGTCTTGTTGCCCAGTGACATGGGCCCACAGGCTCTTCCATCTCTCAGTGGGCCAAGAACTCTTTTACTCCCCGGTCTGCAATTGTTGGATCATCATTCAGCCAAGCAAGTTATTAAAAGCGCACAAGGAAAAAGAATTTCTTGAAGGATTACACGGTTACTATATTAACTGTGAGTGCACGTGTACAGACAACTAAATATAGTGAGTTTTCTTTATCTTCTGGTTTCATTTTTATATCCAGTTCTCGAAAAGACAATTTACTCATTCTTAGTTCAGAAAAACATTAGGTCCTCTTTATAGTTCAGCTGTTTTCAGCTACTTTACTCCACCCACTCTATGTTTTTTCTGGGCTCTCATTTACCTACTGAAGGATTTATAAGGCAATCCTGTGCTCTGTCTCAGCAGCTGTGGTCACATTGTCCCCTTATTTGATCTGCTTACTATGCAGCCTGCTGCTTCTGAGTCAGACTGGGATCGATACAATGGGAGAGTTCTTCCTTCCCCACCCCCACTCCTAAACATTTGTTGGTACATGAATATCATCCAATGGATGCTATTTTGCAGGAATCATTATGTTTCCTCATAGTTCAAGAAATGTCAGTTTTCTTCCAGGCATGCTGTATTAAAGCAGGCAAAAAAAAAAAAGGTTAGGAAATTTCCATCAGTATTGGGACTCCCCACCTTCACAGTCTGTGGAGAGAATGTGTACTAGTTCACTAAAGCATCACATGGGCTCCAATGTCATGGTCTTACTGGTTACTGCAGAGATGCTTACAGTTACAGTGCAGAGAGCTGGTGGCCCTCATAGCCATCCTGAGGCCCCAGGAATTCAAGGTCAGTCTCCCTACGTGCCCTGGTAGCTAACCTGCAGTCTCTTTTCCTCTTTTAGGATTGTGCCAAAGAGAATTACATCGATTCCTAATGTCACAGAGATTTCTCAAGCCTCCTCTCCTTTCACTGTGGCAGGAAAGCTCTCTGTTCCTTCCCACTGACCTGGAAAGTTATCACCTTTTTTCTCTTTCCTCTTTGGGACACTAACGTGATTTCTTCAAAGCTATTAACTTTGACTTTGATATCAAGTTTTATGCTCTGTAGTAGAGTGCTTGAACTAAGGAAAAGGAAAATTACTGACAGTAATCCCTCTGCTCAAACATTACTCTGTTCACTCTCTTGTAAATGAGTAAACTCTAGTTAAGAGGACAGTTCAGAGGAGCCCATGACAGCAGCGGCTGGAGAACATACATCAGAGTGTGAGGATCTGCAGTGGATTTGTGGAGAAGCAGGCATTCTGACTCTAATTTATGTTGTTTCACCAGCATGTCTTCTTCTGTACCTTTTTGATTTCATGTCCGCTTTGTTTCATGACATCTTCCTCCTTCATCTTTCCTCAGCATGACTTCAGGTTGTATTCACACATGCAGCATAACCACCAAAGAGGTTGGTATTTGTCCAGGTACCAGATGCTGACTGCCAGGTGGTTTGTCATCCAGCCAGATAATAAGGAAGGCAGCCTGCAAGTAGCCAGACGCCCAGATCAGATAAAACGTGATCTGGAGGTTGAGCAATCACCCCACAAGTGACTGAGCTTGTTTAATGCACATCTGTCTCCTTAATTATGGAGTCAATGGGGACATCAGCGTTTTTCTAACACCTATGTATCTCATACTTTTGCGCAATTGTAACCATCCTATCCTGTTTCAACCTGCAGCGGGCATGAATTTCTGAACCACTGTTTCCCATTTCATTTGTTATCTGTTGAAGCCTATATTTATAAATATTTAAGTCTGTGAAAGCTGTGTATTGTATCTCTGTTGCCTACCTTTGCCATAGAACATCTGCTTTCTTTCAGATGCTCAATTATAAAAACGTCTTTGAAACAAATGCGTTATAAGATCATACAGTTTTGTAGTCCAAGACTTACTATGTCCTTTTTCCAGCACAAATTACATTTCTTTTTCTCCACATATTTTCATTCTTAGAACAGAGATTGGCACATAATGCTGATGGGCCCGATCTCAGCCATAGCCTAGTTTTGTAAACAATGTTTTGTTAGAACACAGCCCTGTCCATTATTTCCGGCATTGCCTACGGCCACTATCACACTGTACTGTCAGAGTTGAGTAGTTATGACAGAGACTATAGATTTTTTTTTTTTAGAACAAGACTGCTGAACTCTACTCTGAATTAACAACAAGAATTCCTTTCCATGACAGAATCCTAGAGCTTCAGAGCTATAAAAAGATACTATTCCAACACTGCTTCTTTACAAAACAGAAAATAAAGCCATGTAAGTGTCAACTTTTGCTGTTTTTTGTGTGGCAGTCACTGTACCTGTCTTAGCTACTTTTTACTCATTGCTGGGACAAATACCCGACACTCAGAATGAAGGAAGGAAAGGTTTATTTAGCTCACAGTTTGTGGAGGTTTTAGTTCATACTCCGCTGGCACCAAGGCAGCAGAAAACAATGAAGAGTAAAGGAGCAACAGCTGTGGCATCCACCAAGCCTCTCTCTTCCAAATTCTTCTGTGCTGGCACAGAGCTCCTCCAAAGTGGCGTGGCTACGCGAAGATCAAGTGGCTGCGAAGATCAAGCTCCTCCAAAAACTAGGACTTCTCCAAGGAAGCCGGGCAGGACTGGGCCAGGCAGGAAGCAGGCAGGGCAGGGCAGGGCTGGGCTGGGCTGGGCTGGGCACACAAAGTCTTCCAATCACATCCCAGGACAGGCCCTCTGCAGTCTTGAGGATGGGGCCCTCACAGCCCGGAACTAGCCCAGCCCATCCTGCCAAGCTTCCTCAAGTTGACACAACATATCAACTACCTCAGTACCTTAGCTAGTGTTATGTCAGTGCCCACAAACAATAATATTTCTATTTTGTAGATAAGTAAATCAGAATACCAGAACTTGAAAAACTCTTAAGGATTAGACTCAAGCATGGGCTTTTAAGAGCAGAACCATTGTGCCATGCTGTCCCTAGGAGAAAGAATCCTCTAAGTCCCCCAGAATCAGAACCGCAGTGAGTGTCACTTGTGAACAGTATACATTGTGTTCACTCATATGTTTTATGACCAAGGGAAGAAGAGGGCTGGGTCCTCCCCTGCAGATCTTTCCTAATCCTCAACTATAAACACCCTGACGACACCTCTGGGAGAGGACATCTGTCCTAGCATGCCTAGAACCAGCTCTTGCCTGGCTTAGTGACAGTTATGGCTGTGTCTACACTTGCTCAGTGATTAACAGAACCTATCAAAAGCCTGTGTAAATTAGGGGTTAACCACCCTTTAGAAGTCCCTCTGTTCCCAGGAGCAAGTTTGACCACTTCTCAAGTCAACCTGTTATGGCTTAGCCATCCTCATGCTCAAAAGCTAGATCGGAAGCCACTATATAGTGCCCTAATGCTCACGGCCGACATTTCAAATTGCCACAACCTGCCACTGCAGGCTGCAAGAATTGCTGACTCAGCATAAACTAGTCTGCTCTTCGCACTGTCCAGGTTTCTGTTAATTTTGTGATTTCTGCTGCTTCCTGACCATTGTAGCACCACATAGCCGATGCCCTAGTAACTTACCAGCGATCTTGACCTCCTAGCCTCACATATGCACCTGTTATTCTCTACCAGTCTTACTTCCTGGTTCAAATGCTTGTGTCCCTCCAAATTTCATATTGAAATTTAATCTCCTTTATGTCAGTTTAAGAAGTGGAACTCTTTAGAGAGTGACTAAATTATGAATGGAATTAATTCCTCCATAAAAGAGGCCTGCAGTGGTTTAATCAGGAACATCTCACAAGAGTCTCATTCACCCGGAGGCTGGGCTTTGGAAGGTAGTTGAATGGTGAGACACTGCAGCAGACTTGCTGTTAGGAGTGGGGTTATTGGAGGTGGGTCCCTAGGGCTCTGACCTACGAGCATCCGTTCCTCCCCGGCTCCTCCTTGCTCTCTGATGCCTGGCCATATGCTGCTTTCCTCCTCTGTAGCAATGTGTTGACAGCTTCAAAGCACAGACCAAACCTTTAGCACACGAGAGTCTGTTGGTTCCTTGACCTTGGACTTCCCAACCTCCAGAACAATGAGAAATAAATTTGCGTTTGTGAGCCACTCAGCTGGGGTATTATGCAACAGCAGCAAGAAGCCCGAGATGCTTGCCTTTGTGCTTTAATCCCTTAGTGGTTTGTAATTTGGTTCGCTTCTTGGGTTTCTGATATCATTCTTCCTAAATATTTTCTCCTGTGCCTAAACCCAGGCTGCTAACACTACTGCCATTTCTTTATTAAAATTTCCCCCAATAAATTATATATATACATATACATATATATTACAATATATATAGGTGTGATTAAAAATTATGATGATTTTTAAGTTTTAGAAATTTAACAAATTGTTATAATAAAAGATATGTTGTCACTTATGCCCTTCAAAATTCCCTCTTCCCATCTTATAAAGAGAAATATTTTGAAGCCACTTGTTTGGGTTTAGAAACTGAAGTGGATGAGGACACACTGTGTGTGTCTCTATGAGTCTGCCCGCGAGCTGGGTGCTGCTCCACAGAAGCATGTGCTCTATTTTTTTTTTTATCACATCTCATAAAGATACCCATGAAAGAGGGCTGTGGAACTGCTTCAGAAAGGGACAAGCATCATAAGTCTGTTTGCACTGTGTGTGGGGACATTATTTTGAATGGGATTGGTAGCAATTTGTCCTTTACTCTAATACATTTTTATTTAAATTTAACTAGAATATATATATATATATATATATATATATATATATATATTCCCCCAAATAATGTAATTATTATGTATCACAAATATGCACAATAATAAAATACCTCATTCTTCTGGGAACCCTCTTCCTCTCTCACCTACTTGCTTCCAAGCCTCTGTCCTAGTCACTGGTCACACTGGACAGGCAGCCCCTCCTCCCAAGAAAGGTCAGTCAGTTGTCCCATAGGTTTCTACAACCACATCATTTCTCAGCATTTCAGAGAACCTGAAATGATCATTTTTCTCATTTTCAGGTCTGTATTATTATTTTATTTAAATTTTTAATTTTTAAATTTTTTCTCTATTTTTTAGGGAAGGGTCTACAGGGTGTTCAGGGTCTCACTACTAGATCAGACTCATAGTGATCGATCTGTTTACAGCCTCCCAAGAGCTGGGATTATAGGCATGGGCCTCCACACTCAGCCTCAATTGCCATCTCAGCAAGCCCCCTGGGGAATGGGGCCAGCTCCACAGGCTTGAGGATTGAACCTCCCGAGCCCCCACGTTAATCTGCTAAGCTATTTGTTCAGCCCTATTATTATATTATATTTTTTATGTATTTTTAGTACAAGGTCTACAGGGTCTTACTATGCAGATTGGGCTGGTAGTGATCCTCCTGTTTTTAGCCTCCCATGCACTGTGCTGGGATTACAGGTGTGAACCACCACACCCAGTCTCAATCACCGTCTCATTGTGCCCTGGAGGTGGGGCCAGTATGGCACACCAGGGGTGGAAGCCTGATCCCTGCATCTGACTGAGCAGGTGCTTTAATACACTGAGCAATCTGACTGGCCCTTCAGGGCTGTTTTAAAGGGAAGGTGACCTAAGCAACAGCCTGCCATTCCA
>PVKN010023721.1:0-14689 GCA_004027915.1 Capromys pilorides
GGGGTCCTGAGGGACTGGAGGCCACAAGCAGCACTGTCTACAGGTCCCCCAAAGTGTACAGCATGTATTATTAGCCTTGGTAGGTACCAGTTACTATACAGAAACCCAAAGCATTTTACGGGACCTGCTGCAGACATGAAGGGCTATAGAGGCCACCACCACATCAGGGCCGGAAGGTCCAGGTGACTTTAGGTGGTGGTCCCTGTCCCCACCCTGTATGAAGTTTATGTTTCCCTGGTTGCTGAATCCATACTAGTGGTCAACATACGGATTGGCGCTCTGCTGGACGGACGCCACGCAGGAAAATCTGTGGTTATAAACTCACATGATAACAACTGCAGTTATTATCCACAGCACGCACCACTGACTCTCCGCAGGCCACGTGGGTTGTGTCCAGGAAGCGGTACCTGCTACCTGGAGGCCAGAAGGAGGTGGAACAGACCGTCTTAAGATTTAAAAAAGCAGGGGTGACGCGCCTGCACAACACCCTTCAGCAGGGACCACGCAGAAGCCAGATGGGCTGTGCGTAGCCAGTGCCGGAAGCCTCACCCGACGGTGGCTGGCAGGGCCAATTGTGCTCCACCCAGGAGGCCAGGCATTGGGCCTTCCGGATGCTGCCGCCAGGCCATCTGCACAGCCCGACTCAGCGTCACGGCTTCGTGGCTCAGCACTAGAGCCAAGCTACGCTGTATGTCGGTTTCATTGTATTGATACCAGGTTAGCCTCTCATTGCTTTGCAGCGCTGAAAACCACTGTGAACCGTGGACCCACTGAAGGAAGCCCTTCTGGCGTGGTTGTGGGCCACGGGCAGGGGCAGAGTCAAAGGGCCGGGTGTGGTGGCACACACCTGTAATCCCAGCACTCCGGAGGCGGAGGTGGAAGGACTGTTGCGAGCTCAAGGCCAGCCTAAGCTGCACAGGGAGATCCTATCTCAAAAAGACAAAAAAAAAAAAAAAGTCTATGGACTGGGTGTGTGTGTGTGTTACACACTCAGCTAAGACCAGACCCAAGACACTACGCCAATCACAGGCAAACGAGAGCTGGCTGGGTTTCTGGCATCTGGAACACACCTAGCTCCCCTGCTGTGCTCTTCGTATCACATGTCTGAAACAGGGACAAGCTGGGGCTCCACAGACGCAGCAGAGGCCGCTCGCTGGACAGATGCAGTGGAAACCGCTTCCAGGATTCAGAGGGCTGTCACATAGGCGTGGGCCCTAGGAGTCGCGAACCCTGACCTGCCCTTTATCCTGTCATTATAAATGAGGGTGCATCTGGATGGAGCCTCCAACAAAAACAGGGAAAATGAAAACACTGTTGGATTTTGATCCGTTATGAGAAGGAGCCAAGAGCCAGAATTCTCTGATATTAAAAGCCACAGCTTAAGTGCGGTGGCGCACGCCTGTAATCCCAGCACTTGGGAGGCTGAGGCAGGAGGATCAATGTGAGTTCAAGACCAGCCTGGGCTACAAAAGTGAGCTCAAGACCAGCCTGAACTGCATAGCGAGACCCTGTCTCAAAAAGACAAACAAACAAACAACAACAAAAAAACCCCAGCTCTGCCTGCTGCTCTGTACTGGGTGGCACAGGACCCCACTCTCACACACTGGGGGACATACCTCCAGTAGTGGGTGTTCTTTCTGGCTAGTCTGTTATAGCTCCACCAGCCATGGTTTTAGGATCTATGATGTACATGGCCCAGGAACCCGTCCAGGGGGAGACTGGACCCCTCGTCCTTATACAAAAGGTAAAGAGGAACCTCTGGCTGGTGCCGGACCGTGACCCAACCCCCACAGTGGACAGGAGTCACTGTCCAGCACAGTATGGGAATATTCTGGCTTAAAACCTCAACGGTCAGGTCAAGCCAGTGAAGAAAGTCGCAAACAGTGTGCACTCCCACTTGTGATGCATGAAAAAGATGCCCTCGGCCAGGCGTGGTGACGCGTGCCTGTAATCCCAGCAGCTGGGAGGCTGAGGCAGGAAGATCGGTGTGAGTTTGAGACCAGCCTGGGCTACAAAAGTGAGCTCAAGGCCAGCCTGAGCTGCATAGCAAGACTCTGTCTCAAAACAAACAAACAAACAAAAAAGATGCCTCCAAGTGTGCACAGTTGGGTCATCCTGAAGGGACTGATGCTGTGGCTGCCAGCTTGGGCAGCTCGAGAGCGGCAGGCAGGGCACTATCCCCTGTGGGGTGCTTGCTGTCGTGGGTCAGTCCACAAACCCTGCTCTCACGGGGAAATGATGTAACAGACACCTTGAGCCGGCATTACAACGGGCCGCCGCTGGAAACAACACCTGACCAGGAGCTGGGACCACAGAGCTAGCCCTCCCGGGTGAAGCCCTGGCTCAGCAGCTGGCCCAGGCCTTGAGTGTCATGCACCAGGCTTGGCTGTAGCTTAGCTTGTCTTTATTTTTTATTTTATGTTCTATTTTTTGTCTTTTTGAGACAGGGTCTTGCTATACAGTTCAGGCTGGCCTTCAGCTCACTTTGGTAGCCCAGGCTGGCCTCGAACTCACATCTATCCTCCTGCCGCAGCCTCCCGAGTGCTGGGATTACAGGCGTGCGCCACCATGTGCCTCTTCAAAATGCTTTTTAGTTTGTTTGTTTGCAGTACCGGAGATTGAACTCAGGATCCTGCACTTGACGGGCGAGCACTTATTCTACTGAGCTATCTCCCTGGCCCTCTGCTGTAGCTTGTCTTGTGGATCAAACTGTTCAAATGAAACAGTGGCTTTGGAAAACCACACGGTTCTTGCTTCCTTAACTGCAGGTACTGGTGCTCTGTTCCATCCAGAATGTTACATCGCTATACCCTTGACCTTTGAGGGGGTGGGATGTGGGGCATCATTCGGATTGCGCCCAAGCTCAGTGGCACCTAAGGACACCTGAGCATGCGACCCTGCTTTTCTAGAGCAGGTGCCCGGCGGGACGCAGTTATGCAACCGTGGCTCAGCACAGGCACACTCGCACGTGCTGGTTACAGCGCTCTGTAAGAATTATGTAATAAAGGCGCACGCGGCTCCGGCTGCCGCTCGCGCCGCTCCACGCTGCTGCTGCACATGTGCACACACGCGTTCTCCGAGCTCAGGTCCTCAGCCATGAAAACCTCCCCGGGGACCCTTCCGCAGGCCAACGCGGTTAAAGCCGGCAAGTAAGAGTTACCACAAATAGTCGTTTTCTAGGCCATGCTGGACGCTATTGCTACTGCTGATTGTACACCTTTAGCTGAGGTGACAAAGATGTTCTAGTTAGTCGTTCTTTAAGTTATGCCAAAACTGAGAGATTAAGGGTCATAATAGGGGCCGGCGAGATGGTTCAGTGGTCTAAAGCGCCTGCTTGGGAAAGCTCAGGCAACTGCAGGGACTGCGGTTCGATCCCCGGCACCACATGCTGCGCCAGCCCCCACCACCAGGGCAGGCTGAGCCAGCCACAAAATAAATAAAATAAAGAAACAAACAAACACAACAAGCAAACAAATAAATAAATAAAATTAAAAAAAAAAGAACCTCAGAGATGCTCTCATGCCTCCAATACTATTCAAACTCTTGAATAAAATTGAAAAGGCGCCAATTCTGTCCAAGCCCCTTCCTTACACACAAATCTGAGTTGCAAACTTTCACTGAAATGCAAATGTGAACAAACGGTGGCAGTGGACGCCCTGACCCTGACCTTGCACCACAGCTGTCAGGTAACTGTAAAAGCAAAACTAGTTTATCCACAGTGTTTTTGCATATGTTGATTATAAGACTTTTTTTTTGTCTTTTTGATACAGGGTCTCATTATACAGTTCAGGCTGGCCTTGAGCTCACTTTTGTAGCCCAGGCTGGCCTCAAATTCACATCAGTCTTCCTGCCTCAGCCTTGCAAGTGCTGGGATTCCAGACTGTGCCACCACACCCAGCTTTTTTTTAAAAAAAAAAAAAAAACTTTATTTATGTTACGGCTAGCTCAGCCTGCTCTGGGGGTGGGGCTGGCACAGCATGTGGTGCGGGGGATTGAACCATGGTCCCTGTGGCAGCCTAAGCTTCCCTAAGCAGGCATTTCAGATTGCTGAGCTATCTCGCTGGCCCTTTAAGACTCACTTAGTCAGGGCCGGCGAGATGGTTCAGTGGTCTAAAGCGCCTGCGTAGGAAGGCTCAGGCAACTGCAGGGACTGCGGTTCGATCCCCGGCACCACATGCTGCGCCAGCGCCACCACCAGGGCAGGCTGAGCCAGCCACAAAATAAATAAATAAAGAAACAAACGAACACAACAAGCAAACAAACAAATAAATAAATAAATAATAAAAAATAATAATAAAAAAAAAGACTCAGTCAGACTTATGAATGAATCCAACATATGAATGTTCTCCTGGAATATAACTTGTTTGTAAGTCAGTGTCAGAATCATTTACTTGAGTATCAACATCATTCCTAGAAACACGCATCACCATGATATGAAAACCAGAGAAGGATCCAAACCAAAGAGCACTACAGGCCATCTTCTTAATGAACATAGATGCAGAGATCCTCGATAAGACAACAGCAAACAGAATGCAGCCAATCACCAAGATTACACACACCAAGGCCGGGTACAACACACTTCAGGGGTGCATGCATGGATCCCTATACGCAGATCAATAAACATAATACATCAGAACAGCAAAGCCAGGGACAAAAACCACATGGCCATCCGAATAAATATGGAAGTACTTGACAAAACGTAATACTAATTCATGATTAAAAAACAAAAAGCCCTACACAAAACTGGACTAGCAAGTCTTTTTCTTAAGCTTATAAAAACCATTTATGAGAAACCAACAGCCAACATCATACTGGTCTTAGTTTCTTTTTCCTCATTGCTGGAACAAAATACCCAACACCCAAAATGAAGGAAGGAAGGGTTTACTTAGCTCAGAGTTAGTGGAGGTTTCAGACCATACTCAGCTGGCTCCAAGGCAGAGCTGCTCATGGCTGTTGTAAGTTTTGTGTAAGTCGATGCCGATGCCGAAAGAAATGACAAGAAGACCCAATGAGTTTAGCTCAGAGGTCTCACTGAGATTTGTCTCTTGAAGTGAGCCCCGACCAATCCCACCCCTCCCCGCCAAAGTATCTTACTTTTATTGACTACTAAAAGACAGGCTAAGGAATGTGCATAACTACTTTGGTGAATACAGACTACAAATCACCATATCTTTTACCATGTGCCTAACACTAGGTTAACACAAATGCTAATTAAAAAGATTCCAAGCAGGAGACAACCATTAACATCCCAATCAAGGGAGGAGACAACAAGCAAAGAGCCATCAGGATAAGCTGTTAAGTGCCTCCTTGAAACCCAGCTGTCCCTGGGCTTGGTTTCTTGCTCTCCACTTCTCCAGATGCTAATTTCTTATCTCTACCCGTGGCAGAGGGCAGCAGCTCATGGTGGTGGAAAACAGCAAAGGGAAAAGGCTGGAGCAGCAGCTGCAGCTGCTAGCAGGCCCCTCTCCCCTCCTTGTATTTGTATGTGGACTATCTGCCCCAGGCAGGGGTAGCCCTCACACCCACAATCCCAGCATTGGATCATGAATTAATCACCAACTCTAGAAGCTGCCCCATGGCTCCATGAGGCTTTGAGGGGACACCAAGATACAAACCATAACAATACTAAGAGGTCAGAAACGGAAAGCTTTCATTTTAAAATCAGGATGCCTACTATCACCAAGCCTTTTCAGAATAGTTCTGGAAACAAGAGCCAGAGCAGTTATACAAGAGAAAAAAATAAAAGGAATATGGATAGGAAAATAAGAAGTTAAGCTATCATTATTTGCTGATGTCATGATATTCTGCGTGGAAGACCCCAAAACTCCACCAAAAGACTCCTAGCATTAATAGTTGAATTTGGAAGCACAGCAGGACAGAAACTCAGCACTCAATATCCACAGCCGTCCTGTATACAACCAGCAAATTCACCGAGAGAGAAGTTAGGGAGCCGCACCACGCACCGCAGCATCAAGTAGAGAGGAACCCTGGGGGACCATTCTGACGAGGAACGCCACACAGCTTTGCTTTGAAAACTACAGCGCTCTCGGGAAGGAAATTGAGGATGACGCAGAGGCTAGGAAGGCAGTCCCCGCGCCTAGGCAGTGGAAATGAATCGAGGGAAAGCGGCCGCGCTTCCAAAGCCCCTGCGCAGATGTGACGCAGTCCGCATCAAAGCGGCGAGAGTGGACTTCACACAACCAGAGAATCACTGCCTTGTTTGGATCCGGAAGAACGCCAGAAGAGCAAAAGCAATACGGAGCGGCAGGCAGGACGGCGACATCACAGTCCTCGATCAGAAGTCGCAGCAAACGCTGCTGAGCAGAGAGCCGCGTGGTACTGTCGTAGGCAGCTGAGTTAGATAGAAATATTACAGGCAGTCAGACAGGGCCAGGCCCTCAAGGATGACACGGAGGACAAGGTGACTTTCCAACTAGAGACAGACACTCCTCCGCCGTGGGTCAGATCTTAAGACAAGAGTAAACAGAAGCAACTGCATACTTCCCTAGGGATGGGCATCAGGGATTGATACTCTGAGTAGGTATCAATCACCTTGAAAGACCCTGGAAAGAGTCACGAGCCCAAGCCCAATAGGTGGTGTTCTTGCCCGCTACATGGCTTGCCTTCCCGTTGGATCCTGATCTTAATGTTACCTGAGCAACGGTGCTCGTGATCTCATTGGTTGACCATAGTCTTTGTCCCTCCTCATATCCACCTAAGCGAGTTCCCATGACTTCTCTATAAAAGTCCCTGGAAGCGACAGCTTCCTGGGGACACCCACTCGGGACCCCCCCTCCTGTCCCTTTCTTGGACAGGAGCTTTCTTTCTCTCAGTAAATCTATTCTGCTCATAACCTCCGTTTGTTCCTAAAATTCATTCTTCGGTTTTAGAGAACACGAACTCTTCAGGTTGGGGATCATTTTCACCTGCATCAGCACTGGCAAGAGGCGCAGGTCTGAGTATCAGGGGAACAGAATAGCAAATGGAAAACCAACTCCAGGCACGCTCAGGTGCTGTACCTGACAGAGGCCAAACACTTTCACTGGAAGAAAAAGCCTCTTTAATAAGTGATGCTGTACAGGGCAGGTGACATAGCTCAGCAGTCTAAAGCACCTGCTTAAGCAAGCTTAGGCAAAGCGTAGGGACTGAAGTTCCATTCCCAGCACCACATGCTGCGCCAGCCCTGCCCCCAGGGCAGGCTGAGCTGGCCACGAAAATAAGTAAATGAATAAATAAATGTTTAAGTGATGCTAGGCTGAGGAGATAGCTCCATGGCACAAGTGCCTACCTGGCAAGTGCAAAGTCATGAGTTTGAACCCTGGTCCCGCCAAAAAATAAAAATAAAATAAGTGATGCTATAAAAATTGGCTATCAACTTGCTAAAGATGAAACCTAAGCTCATATCTCTCACGATACACTAAACTAAAATCAAAATGGATCAGATATCTAAGTATAAAACAGAAACATGGGCTGGTGAGATAGCTCAGCGGTCTAAACTGCCTACTTTGGCAAGCTCAGGCAACCACAGAGACTGTGGTCCAAACCCTGGCACCACGTGCTGCGCCAGCCCCACCCCCAGGGCAGGCTGAGCTGGCCAGAAAGAAAGAAACATAGATAGATAGATAGATGATAGATAGATAGATAGATAGATAGATGATAGATAGATAGATAGATGATAGATAGATGACAGACAGACAGATAGATAGATAGATAGATAGATAAATAGATAGATAGATTAAAGAAACATTTAATTTGCTGGAAGATAGAATGGGTAAAAGGTACAGGGAATCAAACTCAGGACCTGGTGCTTGCCAGGAAGGCACTGTGCTGCTGAGCCAGGGCCTCAGCCCAGAAGAGATAAAATGCCTGAAGACATAAGCGTAGCAAAGGTTTTATGAATAAGCGATTGCACAGGAAATACTACAAAGACTGAGTAACTAGGGTCACATCAAATGAAAAAGCTTTTGCAAGCAAGAGAACCTGCCAACAGAGTGAAGCAAGGACTCTCAGAGTGGAGAAAGCTTCACTGGCTACTGCCCAAAGGACTAATATCTAGAACAATTAACTAAAAACAAAACAAAAAAAATCAAATTCCCACAGATGCAAAGACTAGACCCAAAAATGGGGAGCCACCATGAACAGCCACTTTTTAGAATGAAGAAGTACAAACTACAAATAAAGATATTTTAAAAATATCCACCATCCCTGGTCATCCAAGAAATTCAAATTAAAACAACACTGAGAAGGGCCAGCCAAGTAGCTCAGTGGATGATAGCAACTGCAAGCAGGCACAGAGGCTGGGGGTTTAATCCCTGGGCTTGCTATGCTGGCCCGTCCCCCAGGGCATGCTGAGATGAGACTGGGCATGGTGGTGTGCACCTGTAATCCCAGCGCTTGGGAGGCTGTAAACAGGCGGATCACTACAAGTCCAATCTAGTAGTGAGACCCTGAGCACCCTGTAGATCCTTCCCTAAAAAATACAAAAACAAAAAAAAACCACTGAGATTCTCCCCAGCCCCAGAAATAATAGCCAGCCATCGAGAATGTTCACTCAACCACAAACCCTGGCCAGGCTGTGGTGACAAAGGGACACTTCTCTACTGTTGGTGGAATTAGTAAAACCACTGTGAAAAGCAGCTGGAGAGCCCACAGAAAATTACAGCTAGTGGGGCCGGCGAGATGGTTCAGTGGTCTAAAGCGCCTACTTAGGAAAGCTCAGGCAACTGCAGGGACTGCGGTTCCATCCCCGGCACCACATGCTGCGCCAGCCCCACCACCAGGGCAGGCTGAGCCAGCCAATAATTAATTAATTAATTAATTAATTAATTTTAAAAAATTACAGCTAGAAGTTCCATTTGATCCAGCTCTGCCCTTATTGGAATCTTCCCACAGAGATGAGGACACCACACTACACTGACGCCCGCACTCCCACAGTTTTAGAAGCTCAGTTTACAATAGCTAAATCTCAGTAACAGCCCACAGGCCCATCAGGGAATGGATGGATACAGAAAATGGAATACTACTCTGGCATGAAGCAGGACAACCTCGAGTCATTTTTAGGTAAGTGGATGATGCACTCTGAGACCATAATTTTACGTACAACAAGTTCAACACACACGCTTAAACACCGCAACATTTCTCCTGTGTGGGGAAAATCCTAAATGTAAAGAGAAGGCAGGATGAAAGGTAGATACTGGGCAGCAGGAAGAGTGCGCTGACATGCAAAGGAGAACAAAGGAGAGGAAGGGAGAGAATAATAACAGAATGGAAAGAAAACCTGGAGACAAAGCTTCTGTAGGTGGAGAGGGGAAGAAAGGTTGAAAGGAGGGCAGGGGAATGGGAAAGATAAAAGTTAAGACACGAGGGGCCGGCGAGATGGTTCAGTGGTCTAAAGCGCCTGCTTAGGAGGGCTCAGGCAACTGCGGGGACTGCAGTTCAATCCCCGGCACCACATGCTGCGCCAGCGCCACCACCAGGGCAGGCTGAGCCAGCCACGGAATGAATAAATAAAGAAACAAATAAACACAACAAGCAAACAAATAAATAAATAAATAAAATTTAAAAAAAAAAAAGTTAAGACACATTACGGATGGGTACAAATTCCCTATGATGAATGTGATCATTATGTATGGAAAATACAAGCTAAATTTTTTTTTTTTTTTTTTTAGGAAAGGGTCTACAGGGTGTTCAGGGTCTCACTACTAGATTGGACTCATAGTGATCCGCCTGTTTACAGCCTCCCAAGGACTGAGATTACAGGTGCGTGCCACCACGCCCAGTCTCAACTGCCATCTCAGCGTGCCCGGGGATGGTGCTGGCATGGCTATTTGGCTGGCCCTTATGCTAATAAAAAAGGATAAAAAAAAAGTATCAAATGTGAGAAAGAAAGAATAAGAAAGAACAGATTTAGTTCTCACGCCGATGCCTTTCCTCTTGAAAGTTCTGCAGCAAGGAGACATCTCAAATACCCTGCCGAGGTGGCTCTGCATTGTCAGGACTTACAGGAAATCCCCATTAAGGAAGAACGAGTTAGATAAAGCAGACTAGGGTATGGCGTTTCCTTACCGTCTCACAACTCCACATTCAGCTATTAGGTAAGTGCTACAAGACAAGGTATGGATGAAAGGCACATTGTAAAGAGGAAGAGCCGGGCGTGGTGGCACATGCCTGTAATTCCAGCACTTGGGAAGCAGAGGCAGGAGGATCAGTGCAAGTTTGAGACCAGCTTGAGCTACAAAAGTGAGCTCAAGGCCAGGCTGAACTGCATTGCAAGACCCTGTCTCAAAAAGACAAAAAAAAAAAAAAAAAAAAGAAGAAGAATAAAAGTTATCAAAAGTGCTCAAGAGGGGTTGGGGAGACAGCTCAGTAGAATAAGCACTTGCTTTGCAAGCACAAGGGCCTGAGTTCAATCCCTGGTTCTGGAAAAACAAAAAGTGTTCAAAAGAGAGAATGCTTTAGCATGGCTCCTAGGGGCGGAACCAGGAATCAGGCCAGGTCTTGTTAAGATGTGCATTCCAGTTTAATTGTTTTGTTTTGGAGACAGGGTACTGTTGTGCCTTCCAGGCTGACCTTGAACTCACTGTAGCCCAGGGTGGTTTTGAGCTCACAGCAGGACTCCCACCCCAGCCTCCCGAGGGCGGGGATTACAGGAGCACCACCGGGTGTAGCTGCGGCGTTCATGTTCATGGAATCCAGTCCTCGTGATTACGTGATCTGGGATGGAGATGGAGCCATATCTTTTTCTCCAATTTCACTCCATTTCCAAAGCACCATTTTCTCCCCTAATCACCATTATCACCAAACACTGAAGCACTGTCCTGTCTGAGAAGAGCTGAGAGCAAAGTGTCTGTCTGTGGCACAGCCCGTCTACCGCTGCCACTTGGGCCCCTGCTGCCCTCTCTGCTCAAGGAAAAGACCTGCTTTGCCCCCTTGGTGATCCATGCTGCCCTGCAGCAGGTCCCGAAGGCCTCCCAAGACTCCCTGGAGGACAGAACAGACAGGCCTGGCTTTCGTTCAGTCCACTTTCTCAGCAATCTCGGGAAGCCCTGTGCCTGACACAGACTTTCACCTGAGAATAACAGAGCGAAAGTGACCCAAGGCCCGCCCCACCCCACGCTCCTTCCCCTCTGAGGGCTGCCTTCTTCCCAGAGCCCTCCCTTTTCTTTTCCTCAGGCCAGGTCGATGCTGCCTATTAAAAAGCTACCCAAGGAGTTGCACATGGTAGCGCACACCTGTAAGCCCAGCTCCTCAGGAGGCTGAGGCAGGAAGGCACACAGTCAAGGCCAGCCTGACAATTTAGACCTGATCTCAACACAAAATTCAAGGTTGAAAAATTGAGGAGATGTCACTCTGTTGCTGAGCACTTCTGTAACATTCAGGAGGCCCTGGGTTCATTCCCCAGCACGTCATGGAGTTGGGGGTCCCCGTACAGCTAACCTTACCGGTTTTCTTTCTTTCTGACCGGAAGCCCTTCGCTATTCTTCAATTCTTTTGAGTAGGCTCAAGCAACGGCGTTCCCAGCCTGACTGCTCTCCGACTGCAAGCGTCAGAGCTTCGGCGCCCACTGCTGGCGCCGCTAGAGGCGGCGGGCACCCTAGGAGGGCATCTCGGGGTGCACCTCAGAGGCATCCACCGCCCCCAGCCCACAGGTGAGCAGCAGGGCGCCTCCGCGCGCCCCCAGCCG
The DNA here is from genome assembly GCA_004027915.1 of Capromys pilorides. Taxonomy (NCBI): domain Eukaryota; kingdom Metazoa; phylum Chordata; class Mammalia; order Rodentia; family Capromyidae; genus Capromys; species Capromys pilorides. The sequence goes on from PVKN010023721.1 coordinate 11,684, forward strand.
CGCCCAAGGCAAAGGATGGGGGACCGCGGACCGCAACCTCCTAGGCTGTGCGCCGAGAGGAGGCCTTCCTGGGTGAGAGGCTCCTGGCAGGTACCATCCGAGGTGAAAAGCTGGGTAACGCCAGCGACCTGCGTGCTGCGCCTGCGTGCTGCTTCCGCGCCGTCCCTGCTGCGGCACCCACACCCCCGGAGCGCCCCTGGCTCAGCGAGTCTGCGCCGTTGAGTCGCATCGCGGGCCGGATGTGGACTCGTACCCCTCACCCCAACCTTCAAGCGCTGGGCCTCCGGGCATGCGGCACCACGCCTGGTGGCAGGTTGCTTTTTTTCTCCCCTAATATTTTGTTTTTATTTATTTATTTATTGTAACGGCCGGCTCAGCCTCCGTGGGGGTGGGGCTGACGCAGCATGTGGTGCCGGGATCGAACCGCAGTCCCTGCAGTTGCCTGAGCTGAACCATCTCGCCAGCCCCCGTTGGTTTTTAAAGTTAACGTGATTAATTCTAACCTTATCATTTTGTAATCACGGATTAGCAGCACTGAACGGCATTCTAGAGTCCAAGGCGTATCCTCGACGCTCCGATTCTGGTCTCCAGGATTCCGAAGCCCCCAGAGCGCAGTTCTGCCTGGCAATCCGCCGCTCGCCCTGCGTGCAGGGCCGTCTAGATAGCGCAGGCCTCTGCTCTTCCGAGAGTCCTCAGCCCCGGCCCCCGACCGCTCCTCCCAGCCCAGGTGGGGTTGCTGCTTAACCAACCAGCTTCAAAGTCGCTTGGTTTCCTCCTCCCACAGCGGCTCCCGGACTCCACGGTGGGTGCCAACGAGGGCGTGAAGCAGAATGTCACCATCCCCGCGGGAAAACCAAAGGCACAGCCTAGCCCCTCAGCGTCTGCCTCCCAAGCCCCCGGGTCCCAGGCGGGGTGCCAGCTCCTTGTCCCTCCAGGCCAGGCGGCGCCCTGCCTCTGGCAAGGGCGGCTCTGAAGTGAGGATCCAGGCCCCGAGCTTCTCCACTTCCTGCTGAGGACGCTGCAGGTGTTTCCTTGGAGCTGAAAACCCACCTCGGCCAAACCCATGACAAGCGACAGCGGTGTGGAGCCGCTCCTCGAGGCCTCTGCTAGAAGCCGGTGTTTAAAATCAGCCTAAATCACTGCAAGATGGGTCGCAACCATTGCCGACTTTGGGGGTCACTGTGAGGGCTGGAGAAGCCCTGGCCCTTGAAGTTTCCGCTTGGCACAGGGACCCACAGAGCGCGAAGGACACAACACAGAGGCGACCTTGATGAGGGGGTCCAGGGGCTCCCTAAGGAGAGTGGGGGCCTGGCCAGTGTGAGGTCTTCAGTTCGATTCCCGGTACCTCTCTCCCCAAGAGAAGGGTAGGGTTCAGGGGTGCTTTTCCTTTTACGCTCTTAGACATGTGGGATGGGGTGGTGACTGTGGCTAAGGGGTGCGCTTTGCTTGTGTCTGTTTTCCCGGTTCCACTCCACCATCCGGAAGGGTTTTTGATCAGGTCCCACCCAGAATGGGGGTGACAGCCCACCCCCTTCAAAAGGTATCAAACAATAAAGCAAATGTCCTCTACGGAGGCTTTGGGACTCTCAGGGGCAGCGCCCCTTGGGTGCGCACGTGCAGACCCCGCAGTCCAGCCTCGAATTCTCGGGGTGCCTACAGGGAGCTCCGTTGGGGCAGCGGCCACTCGGGGTCCGCCAGCTACCTGGCTCAGAGAGGAGTCCCCGGCTGTCCCAGGGAGGCTTTGCCGCCGCCGGGAGAACTCAGACAGAAGGGAACCAGCTGCTGCGCGGGTGCTCGCGGCCTTCCCGCTTCTCTGCGGCCGCTCGCCACTCGCGGGGAAGCGTGGAGTCTCACCAGCCCGCGGTACTTAGCTGCTGCCGGCCTTCCGTGAAGCGGGTGTTGACAGTTAAGAGCTTGAGGTGATGTTTTTCTTAAACAGCATATGCTGAACATGATGAAATATTTAGAACAACTTACTTTGGACTTATAATTATGCTACGTTCTTTCAGGCCATTTGTGACTAAATTAGAACATTTAGTAATATTTGGCGACAACTCCCACACTTGGTAAGCACCAAGGAAAAAAAAATATAATTTATTTAATTGGTTCTCATTTGGAAGGGAAACAACCCCTCTTCAAGCATCTCAGGGTAAGAAAAGACGCTGCACGTTGCCCACAAAAATGGGCAGACGCTGCTGCATCTGGGAAGTGAACATATGTCTCCGAGGAGAGCTAAAAGGCTTCTTACCGCCTGCTGCGGTCTCCTTCTGTAACAAGGGTTGCAAAAGGAAGCTGTGGGCGTTTAATTGTTGCACGTTAGAGTTAAGTAACTTCCCCAGACTTCCTCCACTAAGACTATGGCCAGTACCTCTCCTCAACCCAGAGAAAGGCCAGAATACGCAGGTGCAGCCCCGAGGGGTCAGAGCCCGATTTCCTTTCCACAAGAAGGAGACCTGCCTCACCCCTGCGCGCCTTCCTCGGGTCCTTGTTATACCAGCGTCCCCAGCGCCTGCACACGGTGAGATGCTGCTTAGAGGCAGATCCCCCACCTCCTCGCTTGGAGGAAGCTTTAAATAAATCCTTTTTCCTTTTTACCAAAATACATAACCTCCTTTGACTTGGGCAGAGGCAAGTAAACCACCCGAGTTTAGTGGCCAGGAACACTTCCCCGTCCTCTGGCAGGGCCCCTACAAGTCGCCTCTGGGTCCCCTCTCGGTCCTTTACAGCAGCGAGGAGGTGAAGCAGAGCAGCCCGGAGATGCTGGCGAGCACAGGACTCTGGAGAGGACCAAGGGAGAGCGTGCGGCGCTGGGCTCTGCACCTGCTCCAGGGCTCCGAGGAAGAGCTCTGCCCCCTCCAGCCCCGGCCAGCGGCACTTCAGGGCTGTGCATAAGCAAGGGGGTTGCCCTGTTAGGGGCAGAGGGATCCATACAACAGCGCCAGGCTCCGCCTTGGAACTCCACCCTGGGGGCAGTGGGGAGCCCAGGGAGGATTGGTTTCTATGGCA
>PVKN010023722.1:0-14693 GCA_004027915.1 Capromys pilorides
TGGATGCAACTAGAGACCAAACCAATGGGTGAAATTAATCAGACCTGCATGGCTAAGCAGTGTATTGTTGTCCTAGTGTTAGGACCTGAAAGAGTAAACAACTTCGAAAAGGTACAGTAGATGCTGTGAAAGGGAAAGAAATAGTGCAAAAAGCAGGGGCACCTGGGATGAGGGAAGGGAGAAAGGAAAGGAGGAAGGGGAACATGTGTGCACACGCGGGGTGGCTTGAATAATTGTCCTGCTGATTTCCACTGGTCTATTGAAATGACCAGTTTCTATTTCTTTCTCTTGCTTTAAATCTTTTTGCTAATTTTCACGCTTATATCTGGAACAACTCGCTGTCCCTCCTGTCTCCCTGCTCTGTCCTCTCTCCCCTCCTGCTTTCTTCCTCTGTCCTAGCAGTGATTTCTAATCTACTGCCCCCACGGTGTCCCCCCCATGTCTTGACTTCTGTCATGTCCCTGTTTTTGGGCCTCCAGGAAAGATCACTTCCCAGAGCTCCAGAGCCCCCTAATGCCTGTGCCTCAGGGACAGTTGTTGCTTGGGATCTGGTGCCCACTTCAAACCTAAAGTCTGTTCCACCTCAAGTCCTGATTTCCACCAGTGTCATAGTGTTGCTTCTGTCGCCTTCCCATAAGCAACCAGGGGTGCAAATTCTCTGGGGCTCATTTCCAAGCATAAGACAGTCTTTGATTTTGTTTATCTGTCTCAGCTCATGTCCAGCAGGGCAGCAAATATATTTGTTCTTGTTTAATATGATCAGCATCTGCCCACCTTTCATAACAGTGTTGCTTGGTCTAGAAAAATAAGCACACAGTAACTTGGATAATGGGGTCACTGGAATTCTTCATGTTACCTTTGTGAGCTGTCCTGAGGCCCATGAAGAGGAAACAGAATTTTAACTGTCCATACTGTCTAACACTTTAGTTTCTCTCATCCCACCTTAACTTTCAGGCTAGTAGTGGTCCTGGACAACTCTCAGAAAAGGGAAGAAACAGATTCCTTTGAGGGTTGCCACCCATCCTGAGGATGAGTGAAAGTGTGAGGTGCCTGACTTCATCCTAGAAGCATTCGGTCACCATGTCGTGTTTGGGTGAAAAAAGGTTGGAAGTAAGAATCCTGTGGAGACTTAAACTCCATATGACTTTGGGAGTCCTACTGGAGAACACAGGAAAGAACACCCATAAAACTGAGGTCCCATTGTTGCCAATGGCTTTGAGAAATGTGCTAAAATTCTGCCTCTTTGTGTGGAAACTCTATTCTTGGCTGTTGCCAAAAGAGAACCCTTCACCTTCTCTCAGCTCAACCCCAAGGTAGGAGGAGGCAGAGTCCCAGTGAGCATGCTCCCCTTGGCCATGATTCTTGGGTCAGAAAGAAGGGGCAGGACTGGAGGCTTTACTGGTGAGGATTTGTCCTCATCGTGGGCTCAGGAAGACAAAGAGCCCTGCGTGAGACACAGGAGCCATGGCCTTGCAGGAAGCCAAAGCTGGAGATCCCAAAGGAACTCTGGCCCTTTTGAGATGGGGCAGCACTTGGAGATGACATAGAGATGGAGAGCCCAGAGCGCTGTCACAATGTGCTCACCAGATCGGGCACGGTACAAGAGGTATCAAGATGAAGTAGAAATTGTCCTTGGCATTTTCAGCTTATTCATCATTTTACAGTAAATTCATGTTGTGTGCTTGATTTGACTTCATTCACTTCCATAAAGGAGAGAATTTTCAAGCCCAAAGGATCCTGTGGAGGTCAGCTCCGTCCTCCTCCTCCTGTGCCAGCGTCGTCAGCTCAGCCCAGGGCCCTGCTGCTCTGCTGTGTTCCTCACTCTCTGTCCCAGCAGAGGCCTCAGCTGCAAGCTGTGGCTCTGGCTTCCCCAGCCTCTGCCTCCCACACTGAGTGGTCTGCGCTGTGCTGCTCCCCAGACAGCAGGGCAGGTGCCAGCTGGGCCTCCAGGCAGGGAGGTTTGTGTTCGGGGCTGTAGCACTGTGGGAGGAGCATGTGTATTTTGTACACAGTAATACACTCCAGCGTCCTCAGCTTCCACCCTGCTGATTGTGAGTGTGAAATCTGTCCCTGACCCACTGCCACTGATCCTGTTGGAGACTCCAGAATGCCGGTTGGAAACCAGATAAATGAGGCCCTGTGGAGCCTGGCCTGGCTTGTGCACCATCCAGTGCAAATAGGTATACCCATTACTGTAGAGGAGGCTCTGGCTGGACCTGCAGGAGATGGAGGCTGTCTCTCCAGGGCTGACGGACAACACCAGTGGGGTCTGGGTCATCACCACATCTCCTGTGGACCCTGAAATGATGAACACGGGAGTGTGAAGTCAGGTACAAACATCATGAGCCTTTCTCATATTTTTTTATTTTTTGTACTTATCAAGCAAATTATTACATAATTTAAACTTATAGCTTAAATTTATAATGAAAAACATTTCAGTTTTCAGGTGGCACCCAAGATTTATAATCACAAGGAACCCCGTAGAATCCATCTGACCATCCTCTGTCTTTTTTGTCTCCGTCTTCCTCTCTGAGAGGCCAGGTCCTGAGGCCTTTAAGAATTTCCTCCACTCCCTGATCTAAGCTCAGACACCAGTGCTTCAAGACAGGGCTGCATAGTTCACCATGAGCTACAGAACCCACCATGGTGGCAGGGGGACCCTGGAACCCACCGTCTCCCTGTGCCCCTCCTCATCTCCCCCCAACCTCACCAGGGGTCCAGAGGAGCAGCAGCCCCAGGAGCTGAAGAGGGAGCCTCATGGTGAGAAGCTGAGCTGCAGAGTCCTGCCCAGTGCAGGCCAAGTTAGAGCCGGCTTTTATCTCCCAGGTGCTGGGGAAGGTCCTCCCTGGGGCCAGAATGCAAATGCCCTGGTGGGGGCAGCGGGGTGGAAAGGGTGCAGAGCATGGTGGGAGGCTGCTCGTGGGAGCCCAGTGGTATAAAGTGTGCTCTGTGTTTGGAGGAAACCAACAGAGCGAAATCGATGCTGCCTGCAGCAGCGGGTTCGAGGATCCCTTGGAAAAGTTTCCATGACAATCTCTCACCTGGCTGGGGAAATCGCTCATGGTGGGGGAGAGAAGCATCCGTGGGGCTCCATAGCATTTTACGTTGGCTCTCTGCGCTGCGTGAGGAACTATTCGCCTCGCTGCGTGTTCTCGCAGATATTTAGCTTTTACAAGGTGTGATCAGTGGGCAGGTCTAGAACAGTGTAATAAGCTGGTGACACCAGTGTTTGAGACAACAGAGTGGCTACGGAGTGTAGAATACTTTACATGGTGTAACTGAGGATGCGGGTGGGTGAGAGGGTGACTTCGAGCCACGGGGAGCCTGCTGGGAATGAAGCTTGATGACCCAAGCAAAGGACTTTGCAGCACAGGTTCTAGGCAAAGCATGGTGCACTTCCCCGTTGGTTCCTTCAGGGCTTCTATATGCTGCGAGGATGCAAACAGATCTGCACTTGTGAGATGCGATAACAGCGCAGCAGCAGATGCTCCCTTCTCCCCTGTGGACTTCAGTGACTGTCGCAGTTTCTGCTCCTTCTGATTCTTAGAAAGGACCGGTCAGTCGCTGCGGTGCATATTGTGAGAGCCAATCACAGAGCGCCAAGTGCTGGGCTTCTGAAATCCCCTATGCAGCCCCATAGAAACCTTCCTTCTTTAGCCTTCGGGGCCGGACGTTTTTCTAAGGATTGATTCCTTGTCAGTGCCCGGATGGACACACTAAATCTGCCTCCAAATTCTAAGTGTCGTTCTGGTGTATTTGCCTTAGCAAGCCAAATGGATTTTGAACCCGTTTGGTAGGAAAAGTGTTGCAAGAGAATGGAAATCTCGGTGCGATCAGCAATTTTTCCTGGGACTTCACAGGACTGACCAGCACGTGGCAGCCAGGGACTGTCACTGTATAAAGGTAGTGGCTCTAATGTGACCTCGCCTAGAAGGAGGTGGCACCCTGTGTGAGCCACAACCGCTGTGCTGTTTATAACAACCAGCCCCCAAGACATTTCATGTTCATTCAATAGTTTAAGTTTCTACTTGTGAGAGAGAAAGAGATTCTTAACCAGTGTCTTGTATCCAGGACCTGCCTTTCACTCTTCCTCAGTGTGACTTTCTATGCTTGTGCGGTCTGTCTGTCTGTCTGTCTACCTGTCTGCCTGACTGCATACCTGCCTGCCTGTCTCCCTATCTGCCTGTCTGCCTGTCTGTGTACCTCCCTCCCTCTCTCCCTCCCTGTCTCTCTCTCTGTCTCTCTTTCCCTCTTTCCCTCTCTCTCTGTCTCTCTCCCACCTCCTCCATCCCCCCCCCCCCCCCCCCCCCCCCCCCCCCCCCCCCCCCCCCCCCCCCCCCCCCCCCCCCCCCCCCCCCCCCCCCCCCCCCCCCCTTCCTACAGGCGTCTCTCCCATGGCCTCCAGGCCTGCTTTCTCCCTGGGCTCTGACTCCTGTGAGTTGGCAGGGACCTTTCTGCCCTCACCTCCTTGCCCTCACTTCCTGGTGATCTCACCTCTCCCCTCCATTTGCACCTCTAGCTCTGATCCTTTCCTGGAGACGCAGCATCCCACCTATGCCTGTGCCTCAGGGACACTTATTGGTGTCTGAGGTTCGGTGCCATCTCTCAATCTCAAACATGTTCCGCAGCTCAGCCTTTGTCCTCTTCCACCCAGGGTTCCTTCTGTCCGCCTTCCCTCTAAAGAGTCATCACGTGAATTCTCAGGGCTTCACTTCCAAATATAAGGCAGCCTTCGATTTTGTCTATCTGTCTCAGCTCATGTCCAGTGTGTCAGCAAAGATGTTCATTTTGACTATCAGCTATGACCAGCATCCACCCACTTCCAAACTAGCATTCCGTGCTCTAGAAAAGTAGGCACGTGATGAGCTGGATAGTGGTACCAGGGGAGCATTTTAATGTTTATTTTGGAAACTGTCCTAAAGCCCCAGAATAGTCAAGAGGTATGTTCTGTTTCTATTATCGACCTATTAATTTCTTTTCCCCAACATTAATCTTTGAGGACAGTTAGTGGTCTTGGAAACTTTTCACGACAAAGCCTGTTGAGATGTAGCAGCCGCCAGGTGGGTGGGTGGAGGTGTGAGGACGTGCCTTCCTCCTGGAGGCGTTTACTTGGGACTTCTTGCTGATCAGAGTAAATCATCCCTTAGTGCTTTTGGGCTGATGCGGTCTGCCACCTCCCAAACATTGAAAAGTGAAGGGCCAACCAATGTGAGAAATGGTGTAATGCCAGGGTTGCTGAAGGGTCCAAAACTCTCTCATAGAATTCAAGGTTCTCTGGGGGCCAAGACCAACATTTTCCTGAGGGCCTGTAGTCATTTATTTAGTTACATGATCACAGGAGGGGGATTAGCATGGAGGTCAACTGCCCCGGGACTTCTCCAAGTAAGGTATTGTGCTATTTTGGGCGAGCTACGTTCACTCCAGGGAGTTCTCACGTGAAAGTGTCATGGCTGCGCTACAGTCTATCCAGCGAAGGTTGGAGCCAGTGTCTTTAGGGGTGACCCTGTTGAATGCTTTGAGACGTCAGGTCTTCATCCCCCATTCTGGGCCCCGGTAGTTATCTGGGATGAATAATTCTCCCTATGAGTCTATTGCTCATCCCCAGACAAGGGGCCTAGGCCTTGCACAGACTCAGAAGTAAGCATGGAAAGCCCCTGGGGTAGTTAAGGCCTGCTCACAGCTGCTTCGTGGTGGTCTCCATCAGTTGTTTGCCTGAGAAACAATGGGAAAGAAAGATCCTTGGGGACACCAAAGCCTCACGTGGCTTGGTGAGTGGTTATGGAGAAGAGAGGCAAACACTGTTCATGAAACTGACGTCCAGTTGCGGCTAATGGCTGCCAGGCGTTTTCTAAGGATTTGTTTGTCCCCTGTGTTGCAAGCTCTATATCTGGCTGTCACCTGATGAGGATTCTTCCACTTCCCTCTGCTCAGCCCCAGTGGAGGAAGAGGCAGAGTCCCAGCGTGGACGCTCACGTTTGCCTTGATTCCTAGATCAGAAAGATGGGACAGGACTGGGGTTTCTTCAGGCCTGGATCTGTACCCTCCATGGGCTCCAGAAGACCGAGAGCCCTGCAGGATGCACTGGATTCTGGTGATGTCGCATGAAGCCTAACCGTGCAAGCCCAGAAGAGATCTCCTGACCTGTGCCCTTCTGGGATGGGACAGTGCAGCAGGAGTGATAGCCAGGCTGAGAGCCCAGGGTGTGGGCACCATGTCCGCTCTGGATTGCGTCTGCTGTGAGGGAACTGAAAGGCAAAGCACCAGCTTCGTAGGTCTTTCTGTCCTATTAGCATTTCAGGCTGAACTCACTGTTGTGTGTCTGATTAGGTTTTATTTCCATTTCATAAAATAATTGAAATTTTGAGCCGAAAGTAGCCTGTGGAGGTCAGCTGCGTCCTTCTCCTCCTGTGCCAGCGTCCTCAGCTCAGCCCAGGGCCCTGCTGCTCTGCTGTGTTCCTCACTCTCTGTCCCAGCAGAGGCCTCAGCTGCAAGCTGTGGCTCTGGCTTTCCCAGCCTCTGCCTCCCACACCGAGCTGTCTGTGCTGTGGTGCTCCCCAGACAGCAGGGCAGGAGCCAGCTGGGCCTCCAGGCAGGGAGGTTTGTGTTCGGGGTTGTAGCACTGTGGGAGGAACATGTGTACCTTGCAAACAGTAATACACTCCAGCGTCCTCAGCCTCCACCCTGCTGATTGTGAGTGTGAAATCTGTCCCTGACCCACTGCCACTGATCCTGTTGGGGACCCAAGAGTCCCGGTTGGACACCAGATAAATCATGTGCCGAGGGGCCTGGCCTGGTTTGTGCATGAACCAGTTCAGATAGGTTTTCCCATTACTATAGAGGAGGCTCTGGCTGGACCTGCAGGAGATGGAGGCCGCCTGTCCAGGGCTGACGGACAGGGAGAGTGGGGTCTGGGTCATCACCACGTCTCCTCTGCATCCTGAAATGAGGCAAGAGAGGTGCAAAGTCATGGACGGACATCAAGGCATCTTCATAGTTTTCTCATTTTCTTATTATCAGGCAATTTATCACAGTATTTTAATACATAAAGTAAACATTTGATTTTGAGGTAGCTCCCAAGATTCTAATCACCAGGAAACCTCTAGCATTCATGTCAACATCTCTGTCTTTCATGGTAGCAGTTTTCATGAGAGGCCACATCCTGAGTGTTTTAGGAATTCTCTTCATTCACTGATCTATCCTCACACACCAAGGGTGCAGGACAGGGCTGCGCATACATGCAGAGTGCATGCAGGCAACAGAGGGATCCGAGAACACAGTTTCCCCTGTGCCCCTCCTCATCTCCCCCGTTCTCACCAGGGATCCAGAGCAGCAGCAGCCCCAGGAGCTGAAGAGGGAGCCTCATGGTGAGAAGCTGAGCTGCAGAGTCCTGCCCAGTGCAGGCCAAGTTAGAGCCAGCTTTTATCTCCCAGGTGCTGGGGAAGGTCCTCCCTGGGGCCAGAATGCAAATGCCCTGGTGGGGGCAGCGGGGTGGAAAGGGTGCAGAGCATGGTGGGAGGCTGCTGGTGGGAGCCCAGTGGTATAAAGTGTGCTCTGTGTTTGGAGGAAAGCAGTGAAGCTGAACTGGTGCTGCCTGCAGCAGTGGGCATGGGGCGTCCCTGGACACTCTGCATCTGCAGCAGGGACCCAGTGCTCAGGGCTCTGCCCACCCAAGACAGGACTGGAGCCTCTAGGTCATGGTGTGTGAGTCTAGATCAGTCTCTTCCAGGGGAAGTCTCATGCTTCTGCCTCCTTGGTAAGACTGGAGTGAGTGTGATTTCCCGGCCGCTCCCTCTCAGCATTTTCTCCATGAACCACATGGAGCAGGCATGGGAAGCCCTTCTGATGGATGGGGTGAATTATTGACCTGGATATTAAATCACAGAGGAGAATTAAAATCAAAACTGCATGGTGCAGAAAAAAGCTGCGTTACTGATTACCAGATTTTGCAAGGTTCATAAATTCTTCCTGCTCTGTGTCCCAAGAAAGTGAAAGAGAAGGTTCACTTCATTCACATAATTTCCTCTTCTCTGTGTGGTGACAACTGAATTGTATTTGTGATTTGAATACATCTACCAAAATAATCTTTTTTTAAATTAAATAAGCTGATAAGTGCACTGTGTAAGTCGACCTAGGGATCGCAGTCTTCTTTGGGAATTTGTGCCTGTTCCTGATGTAAGTGGATTCTCTTGCTCCTCATTGGCTCTCTTGGTTTCTCACAGCAGAGCTCCCATGTGGTGTCTGCCCTGTGTGTCCCATTTATGGTCCTGAGGAGAGTGGTCGCAGGATGCACATGCTTAGCTACAAATGTCTGCAAGTCTTACCCTTTTTTGTGTCACAGTAGTGGTCCAATGTATCACAAAAGCCACCTATCGTGTATCTGTTCATTATTCGAAGGCCATTTGGGTTGATCCTGGATTTGGGAACCACACACCTGCTGCTTTCAACGTGGGTGTGCTTGTGGCACTGTGGTGTGATGTTTTGACTTCTCTTGGTGAGGCTCAAAGAAAGGGAAGAGCTGGGTGGAATGGATTCTCTAGTCCCAGTTTTCAGTAAATCTCCACTCTGATTTCCATGACTGTTGCTTCATTCCATACCCCCAGTCAGAGTGGAGGTTGCTTCTTTTCCCCCCACAGCCCTGCTCTTGCTTGGTTTCTAGACCATGGCTATGAAGGATGGAATCTGTGTTGTGTTAGTTTGCATTTCCTAAACAACCAATGGTGTGGAGCATTCTCACACATTGATTTGCTGTATCTACTGTTGAGGATATGCATTCATTTCAGATGCCCACTTTGGGATTGGCTCTTTACATTTGGTAGTTTGATGTTCTTTTTTGACTCCTTATATATTCTATACTGTAGTATTTTTTTTAAATTCACTTTTCATATATATTTAGTGCCTGGTCTACAGAGTCTCACTATATAGATTGGACTCAAGGTAACCCTCCTGATTTTAGCCTCCCAAATGCTGAGATTACAGGCGTGTGGTGGGACTCAGCCTGCTTTGGAAGAGGGGCCGGCAGGGCATGCCATGGATCGTGGACCCCAGCCAGTGCATTCTCCCTAAACAGGTGCTTTAGTCTGCTGAGCAATCTGGCCGGCCCTTATAAGATAGTGTTTTGAGGACCAGGTAGCAAATTGTTTTCCTGTACTGTGGGCAGTCTCTTCTTTTGTTGGCTTTTTCTCTGACACTGCAAAAATATGTTAATAAAATAAGAATCCAGTTGCTGTTTGCTTGTGATATTTCCTATGCACCCATGTCCTATTTTTAAATATGTGTATCTTCAACTGTCCTAGCTACTCTGTACACCAACAGATTATTTTTTTTCTCTTTTAATATTTGAATGTTTGTTCCTATTTGCTTATTTATTTTGTACAGTGTCTTGCTATGCAGCGCAGACTTGTAGTGATCCTCCTGTCTAAGCTTCCCCAGAGCTGGAATTACAGGCAAGCGCCACAGTGCCTGGTTTGGGTGGCTGGCACGTCATACTCAGTGTTCTGGGACCAGCAAGGTATGTGGTACCTGGCATCAAAAATGGGGACTTGAGCTTGGCAAGCAGGTGTTTAGTCTGCAAATTTACAGTCCTAGTCTTTTTTCTTTTTTTTTAATTTTGTTTTAGGAAAGAAGGGTGTACAGACAGGGTGTTCAGGGTGTCTCTGATGGGTTGGACTTGTTTACAGCCTCCGAAGAGCTGGGAGTAAAGTTGAGCACTACCAGACCCTGTCTCAATTGCTGTCTCATTGTGCCCCAGGGGCAGTGCCCCCCAGCTTCTCCTTGAATTTTTGTTTAGTACATGGAGATAGATAGGGATTAGTTTTAGTCTTTGGCCAACTGAAAGCCATTTTTTCGAATACCATTGATTAAAAGGCTGTCTTTATTTTCTTTCTGGTAAACGATCTTGGTGCCTTTGTGAATGACAAGGTGTCGCAGTGTCTTTAGACTTGTCCCTGCATCTTTGAGTCTGTTCCATTGATCCTTGGCTCTGATTTTTGCCAGTACCATGAGGTCTTTACCACAGTTCCTTTGCAGGTTAACTTCAAGGCCCTGATTGTGATGCCCTCAGGATTGCCAGAATGTTTTTTGCTATTTGGTGTCTCTCTGATTTCAAATGAATTTTAGGATTGTTTTCTGTAATCTTGTGATATGTTGTTGGAATTTTCTCAAGCATTATATTTATCTATTTAATAGTGTTGTGAGTATGATCATCTTCTTTATGTGTGTTACTATCCAAGAAAAATGGATATCATTTCATTTTATGAAATTATCTTCAGTTGCTTTTTGGGGAACAGTGTAATTTTTCATACAGATGCCTTTCACTTCTTATTTAGAGGGACCCCTAGGTATTTCTTCTTGTGGTAGCTATTGGAAAATCTGTTGTTTCCCTATTTTCTCTCTCAGTGAGTTTGTTACTCTTCTATCAGAAGATTATTGAGAGTTGAATGTTGACTTTCCTTGTTGACTGGGCTGTTGCAGTTGGTTACTAAACTTGGAAATCTTTCTATGGTGCTTTAGGAGTCTCCCATGAGGAGTACCGAGTCATCCATGGATCATGATAGTTTACCTTCTTCCTTTCCTATCCATCTTCCTTTTAGTTTTCTGTTGTGTAACTCAGAACTCAATGGAATAGGAGTGGTGTCAGGGACGTCTGTGTCTTGCTCTTGATTGTGTAGTCAGAATGTTCTGTTATCAACCATTTAGTGTGAGGTTGGCTATTACTTTGTCTTAGATCATTTCTTTTTGGTATCAGATTGAGATAAAGATCATGTATTCCAATTTTCTGTTGTGTTTTTGTCATGAATGGGTAGCATATTTTGTGAAATGGTTTATGTGCATCTGGTGAGAGGATTATAAGGTTTTTTTCGTTGGCTGTGTTCACGCGGCCTGTAACACTTATGGAATTGCACATGTTGAACCATCCCTGCCTCCCTGGGGTGAGTCCTATGAGGTCTAGTTTATGATCTTCTTGATGATTTGTAGTATTCCTTTTTCAAATATCTTACTAAGCATGTTTATATCTTTATATCTATGTGCATTAGAGAGATTGGCCTAGAGCTGACTTGTTTTATGGGCCCTTTGCTGGATTTGGTATCAGGGTAATGCTTGTGTCCAGGATTGAATTGCGGAGTCCTGGTTCCTGCTGAATTTCATGAAAGACTTTGAAAAGTAATGCATTAAGTCTTGTCTAATTTTCTTGTAGAGTTCAGTAGTCAATTATCAGGGCATAGGCTCTTTTTTCCTTTTTTAGGATTTTAATGAAATATTCAGTTTTATTAATGTATATTTACTTCCTTAGAATTTCTATATCTTGTGATTCAACTGCATTGATTGATATGCATGAAGGAATCTGTCCATTTGTCCTGTATTTGTAAAGTTGTGCATGCATCGTATTGTCTCCCTGGTGTGAGAAACTGAAAAAGCAAATATTGCCTGACAATATTTATGATCAATAGATGTGCAGAAATGGGAAAGAAATTATTCCAAAAAATAAAGGCCATAAGGGTCAGAAGGGAAAGGAGAGAAAGGAAAAGGGAAATCGTGCAACACATTTATGGTTTTAGTGCCTGTTTGCTTCTCGAAAAATGTGGTTTGGGGCTGGGGAGATAGCTCCGTGTCACAAGTGCCTGCCTGGCAAGTGCAAGGTCCTGAGTTCAAATCTTGGTTCTGCAAAAAAATAGAAAAAAAATACTGGGAAATGGTGGGTGCGCTTCTGCAGTGCTTAAGCTGTTTTACAACATGATGAGTAAAATATTCCAGTACCTTTGAAAACAGAAACCCCCAAAAATTATCGTCCTAAGAGTCTGCAGTTCAGAGGAATGACCAATAGGGGGCAGCACGCACGAAGTTGTTTACAAATTTCTCTTATGAGGCTTCCACCTGCCTGGGGAAATCTGTGATCCTGGAGGAGAAAAAATCATTAGCTGGGGCTCTAGAATTCTTTGTATTGGCTCTGTCTACATCGTATTTAAACAGCTATTTGATTTTGTGTGTAGATTTTTTTTTTTTTTTTAACCAGGTGGAAGTGAGCAGTTATTTGAGTGCATTGAGAACAGAATAAGCTGGGGGTCTCACAGTCCGAAACAGGCGAGCACAGAAGAGCCGAGCGCTGTAGTGAACTGCTCATGGGCAGAGGGGATAGAGTGGCTTACCGTCACAGGAAGGCCCTGGGAGTCAGGCTTGGGGATCACTGTCAGTGACCTTGTGCAGCTCGTTCTAAGGAGGTGACGTCGCATGTAAGGCGTCGGGTTTTTCACACGTGCAATAGTGTGAGACACGGTAAACAGAGGTACATTTGGCTAACTAGATCACAGGCCCAGGAATGGATGGAAACGATCTGTACCTTTACACACTGGAGTGTTACTGAGCTAGAAAAGATGATAAACTCGGGGCAGTGATGGGTGAATGGATGCAACTAGATACCAAACTCATTGAAGCTGACCCGCAAGTGTAAACATTGTGCTCTCTCTCTAGTGTAAGAACATGAAAGAGTGAATAAAATCCAAAAGGCACAGTAGATACTGTGAAAGGGAAAGCAATTTTTGAAAGTGGAAGGAACAACTGGAATGAGGGAAAGGACAAAAGAAAGGAGGAAAGAAAACAATGTATATACTCAGGTTAACTAGAGTAATAACACTGCTGATTTCTACTGGCCTATAGAAATGAACAATTAATACTTAAATTCTTTTCTCTTGTTTACCATTTTGTGGAGTAATTTCCATGCATATACCCGGTAACTGGAACAACTAATTTGAAGACAATAGGCAACAGAACAACCACTGTTTTTGTTTAATTTTTCTTTAAAAGAAGATAGAAAAATAATAGACCTGACTTTAGAAAAGATACACATTTCAAAATAAAAGCTGAGGTGATAAGTATTTAATAGTGAAGAGCCATTTTTGAATTGGTATCACTTTGTTTAGTGAAATTCTGTTTTGCTTTTAATAGTTCTCTTGGGGCTGGGGAGATAGCTTGATCGAATAAGTGCTTGCCTGATTTAATAGGTATTTTTTGTTTCACAGTTTTTTACTCTCTTAAAAATAAAATAAAAACAATAAACTAGATCACAGCATAGTAGAAAATTTTTTCAAGGTTTTGAAAGCTGATTTTTTTTTTTTTTTTTACCTTGATTGAGGGTCTCGCTATGCAGTTCAGACTCCTAGTGAACCTCCTGTCTCAGCACCCTGAGCACCGGGTTACAGGCGTGTGCCACCACCCCAGGTGTTAGGCCCAGCTCTGCACGCGGTCCTGGGAATGAAATTAGAGACCTGGCTCTTGCCAGGCAGGTGCTGGCTGTCGAGCTATCTGTAGCACAAGAGCAGAAGGTTAAGAGCAGTTTCTTTTGCAGTTTGCCCTGCATGGGACTGAACAGGCGTAGCAGCAAGTTTCCATTCTTATCAATGTAATTTTTATGTGGCCAACGAGATAGCTTAGCGGTCTAAAGCACCTGCTTAGGCAAGCTTAGGCAAACACAGGGACTGTGGTTCAGTCCATGGCACTACATGTTGTACCAGTCCTGCCCCCAGGACTGGCTGAGCCGGACACACACACACACACACACACACACACACACACACACACCAGAAAGCAAAGGATTAAAAAAAAAACTTAGGTTGAAATATTTAAGAAAGAGGAAACCTTGACCATGAACTGATCCTTCTTCGTTGTCTCGGGATACACTGGGAATAGTGAAGGGACCCAGACGTCATCTCTCTATCCAGCGTCCAGTGAAATCTCCTGCCTGGGCTGGACCCCCACCCTCCCGTGTTTCTTGTTTGGGGATCAGCCCAGCCCGTTGCCTGCGGCTGTGTAAGAGAAAGAGGTTGATGCACAGAGAATTACCTGTGTGCCCCAGCTGTCGACCAAGCACAGTGCATGAAATGAATGACATGGCCCCTAGCAGTGGCTTTGGCAGGACAAATGAGAAGGGCAGAGAGATGACCCAGTGTCTGCAGAGCCAGGAGATAAGACTGAGCGAGGAGAGCCCCTAGGGAGCAGGGACCTGAGCTCTGGGGGAGACTGAGGAGAAAGTGGGAGGGAGAGGGAGGCTCTGTAAGTTCTGCGCACGCCTGCAGGTTCCTGGGATTTCGTTACAACTGGAAAGTAAATCAAATAACAAACATGCAAAATCTCCTTATTGGAAATAATGAATACGTAGAGAATCATGTAAAAGGCCTTTGATGTTTGTATTTAAACTTGTGCTGCTCTCCTGTTACTTAACCTGTCACGGGGGAACCTCATATTCTCTTGAGTTTCATCCACAGGAGAGCAACAAGGACCTCAGAGTAAATGGGCCTGTAATTTGTCAAGGAAGAGGAAAGGTACCTACTCTGGTATATGCCAGGGCATTCTGCTCTTTAAAAAGGGCTGCGACACACAATTTGTGACAGCTAAATCTTGGAAACAACCAAAATGCCCATCATGTGAAGAATAGTTGAAAAAGATGTGGTATTTTCATAACATGGAATATTACTCACTTATAAGAAATGATAAACTAGAAGACTTTATATATAAATGGATGTATCTTGAACATATACTCATAAGTAAAATAAAACGGACCTACATATGCAAATATCGCATAGTCTCCCTAGTGGAAGGACTCAAAAGAATAAATAAATAAATAAATAAATAAATTAATTAATTAATTTTGGGCGGTACCAGGAATCAATCTCAGGATCTTGTGTTTTCTGCATCCTCAACCC
>PVKN010023723.1:0-14682 GCA_004027915.1 Capromys pilorides
CAAGTAAATTAGTGTGAAACACTGACAGGTATGTGCGTGTGTGTGTGTGTGTGTGTGTTTGTATGTGTGTGTGTGTGTGTGTTTAAGAGACTGGGTGAATGAAGCAGGAAAAAGACAAATAGAATAAAAGGCCACTACACAAATATGAGTAAGACTTATGATATGTGTATTATATTTATTTTTGAAACTTATAAAATTTGAAAAAGTCAAAATAGCAAAGAGAACACAGCATTTGAAAGCATACTGTGTTATGTTGTGAATGTTGTTTCCCTTCAAAATACTTGCATTATAAAGTTACCCAAGCGCAGTGATGCTGAACCCTAGAGCTTTTCAAGGACTGTTGAAGTTAGAAGGTCTACACTCAGGGAAGGACTAAAACTGCTACAGAAAGGCTTAATGGAGAGCATTGGCCCTTTCCCTCTTGCCCCTCTACCACATGAGGGCCCAGCATCCATTGTGCTTGGATCAGCTTGGAAATAGACGAAAGCCTTTCCGGACACAGGTTTCACTGACTCCTTACTTCCTTGTTTCCAGAATTGTGAGAAATCAACTCCTTTTCTTCATATATTATCCAGTCTGTAGTGTTATATTACACAGCACAAAGGAAACTGTGGTCATCTTTGAGGCTATGGTAGGATAAAAGTTAGATTGAGCACATTTGAAAAATTAAACCTGATGAAGTAGAGATCTTCATGCAAATGTAACTTTTACAAAGCATCACTGCAAAACAGAGCATAGGAAAATAGTTGGACTATGGGACAACGTGGAGTTAAAAATAAAAGTAAAGAACAAAAGTAGCAGAGATGCATATGATAGACAGATAAGAATAATTTGGGGGAGAATCAAGAATTATAATGAAAGCAATAAAACCCAGTAGAGTTAATTCACTAGCAGGGCAGGAAAGAAAGGAATCTGCTCTGCAAGTAGGGATGGGGGTGATAAGAGCACATTCTTCTGCTGATGAGAAAGGGTGTGAGCACAGATGAGTTGGAAGGAGCCCTGCATGTGCTCTGCCTACTTTCTCAACCACTTCACTAGGTGGCAAAGATAAACACTGCATTTGCCTGACATTAAAACAGTTCGTAGTCTAGGAAGAATGGTAAAGAAAAGCTCTTTCCTTTGAAGAGCACTATGGATGGAACCGAGCACCTTTGCACTGATGTAGATCTCATGCCTTCTTTGCCCACTGTGTGTGCATGTGTGTGTGTGTGTGTGTGTGTGTGTGTGTGTGTGTGATGTGTCTCACTGTGTTGCTTAGATACCCAAGTGAGGCTCAAACTTGTCATCTTCCTGCTTCAACCACCCAAATGCTTGCATTAGAGGCATGTGCCACTGCACCTGACAGAAGAGCCCTTATTTATTTATTTATTTATTTACTTACTTACTTACTTATTTATTGTGTCTTTTTGAGAACCTGTCTCCCCCAAATTATTCTTATCTGTCTATCATACGCATCTCTGCTACTTTTGTTCTTTGTTTTTATTTTAACTCTACATTGTCCCACAGTCCAACTATTTTCCTGTGCTCTATTTTGCAGTGATGCTTTGAAAAAGTTACATTTGCATGACAGTTAATTCAGTTCAGGCTGGCCTTGAGCTCCCTTTTGTAGCCCAGGCTGATCTCTAACTTGCACAGATCCTTCTGCCTCAGCCTCCCAAGTGCTGGGATTACAGGTGTGTGCTACCACGCCCAGTAAAGGAGCCTTTTTAGTACATGAAATGCTATATGATAAGGCAGGAATTACCTCACTGAGATCTGGATCTTAGGGAAATACGAAACAATGAAAATGTAGTGACAACAGAGCTCTCAGCAATAGCCTGGGAAGAACACTACTTGTGACCCAAGAGGCTGGGAACAGGACATTGGAGGTGGCATGAACAGGTCATGCAATGAAGCAGGAGAGATAAACAAAGATCAGATAAACAATGTTTTTCCTTGTCATCTTAAGGGATTTGTCCATGAACTTAAGAGCAGTGATTTGGCACTAGTGAGAAAATACTGTCAATATCCTTCTCTTTTGACAATGGCTATTTTCCATGACCTGTTGAAAATATGGAAATGCCGCATGACTTCTTTTGTTAGGTAGTGCACCAAATTCCTCCTATTATATATCATGCAATCCTTGCAGCAACCTTGTGAAGGTAACGCTGCAGCTACATATTCTGTATTGCCTTTACCAAGGAAATAGATAATTTACAGAAGGCCGTGGTACCCTGGGGCACTACTCTAAGTGCCTGGGGTTGCGTGATAACTACATCAGAGTGAGTTCCCTGACTCTTTGAGTCTCTTTTGGTGAGGTTATAAATGATAGCGAGACATCATAGGATGGGTGATTTATAAATAGCAGAAATTTACTTTTTGCAGTTCCTAGTTTGGGTTTTGTAGGCAGCCAAGTCCAAGGTGAAGATTTCTTCCATTCAGTCAGCTGAGAATCTCCTTGCCGCACCTTATAGAGGAGGACAATGGCAGAAAACTGAATTCTCTGTGAAGCTCCCTTCTGTGATTCATTCGCCACTCTGTGTTGTGGCAGCAGTGGTCTCAGGGAGCAAGACTCTCCCACTGAGCTCCTGCTCCACTTCCTATTCACCTGTGAAAGTCCCCACCTCTCTTAATATTTTCACGTGAAAAATACATTAATGTGGGAAGCAATTAAAATCAACACGGTATCAACAAAAACCAGTCAAATCAAGCTCTACTTTTAAATTTTAAGAGGTATGGACAGGTGACTAAGAGAATTTTTGAAGCTGCTACTTTTTTAGAGCATACAACACAAGTTTCTTTAAACATAAATAAAAGGGGAGATAGAATATTTTTAAGTATGCTATCTCTGAGCTAGCATTTGAGGTACAATCTAACCAAACTACATTTTTGGTCATCCCATGATCCAGATACTCATCATGGATGTTGGAAAAAGAGTAGTGAATATCATATAAGAATTCCTATTCTGTTAGACTTCGTTTCTTTCCTAGAAAATTAGACACAAAATAAATCTCTATCAAAGTAAATGGTATTATAAACAGGGGGTAAATGAAGGCACAAAGAGTTTAAGATAAAACACTGATGTAGAGAGTTCAGGGTTCAAACTTTGGGCGATCTTTGTTATTAAAGAAGAGATTCAGGACAAAGAGTTAAGGAGAAAGCCAAGAGAAGATGAAAATAGAAGCCTTGGTTGAAGAAAGGAATAGTTGGAGACCAGTGGACAGTCACAAGAGGTCCATGGAAAGAGCATGGATGTGAAACAGAATAGCAATGAACGTTCTGTGAAATGAGCAGGGAAAGCTGAGGTATCTAGGTGTTTGGGTCTTCAGATGTGCACAGTGCTGAAAGGGTGAGTGTTGGCCTGGAGGCATGAGCAAGACCAGTAATGAAAGCCTTCACCTAATGAGGATAAATGTCGATGACATTGTTGAAGAGAGAAAAATGATGGCAGTAATTCTCAAAGGAGCTGAGCATATCCCAGAGGTTGAAGATTTAGATGAATAATGTCCTGAAAGCCATGTTAAAGAACAATGTCCTTAATGATACCTAGATTGCCTATCAGTCATGGATATGGTGATTATTTCATTCATCAAACAGCTAAGGATGCTTTTCTGAGTGAAAGGAAGCATTACTGATTGATTGCAAATACATCAGACACAGATTGGGATGATCTGGGGAAAATCAAGATGTCTGTTCGCACAAAACCCACAATAGTGGAGGCATCTCTATGTATGCATGTGTGTATGCATATATGTATGCATGTATGTATATATGTATTTATTTATTTATTTATTTATTTATTTTTAATGTATTTGCTGTTGCAGGTTATCAGCATGTACCTCGAACTTGTGATCCTCTTGCTTTTAGCCTCGATGGTGCTGGGATTATAGGCTTCCACCACTAAACCCAGATTTTGGCTGGCTCATCCCACCCTAGGGGCAGGACTGGCACTTTGTGGTGTAAGGGATCGAATAGTGGTCAGGCCCTGGGCTTTCCTAAGCTTACACAAGCATGGTCTTTAATCCATTAAGCTATCTCACTGGCCCCCCACATCTCTTTAAGATATCGAAAAAGCACACATGCTTTTTGTTTGAGAATGCTTTTAAACTAATAAGCAGAACATATGGAAACTTTACAACTTGCATTTAAAAAGTATTTTGATAATATCTATATCAATAGGCAAAGGAAGTGACCAGGTTGTCATCTTACAGAAATTATATGTATGATACAGACCCTTTAAGACATTAAGACCGAATCAAATGTGGTTTCATGCTTTATAAATATCTAGAGCTGGTTTAGGTGCTGCATTCCTGTAGTTCTAGCACTCAGGAGACTCAACCAGGATGATTGTTGTGAGTTTGACCAGCCTGGGCTACACAGTGAGCTCAAGTTCAGCCTGAACTACCTAGCAAGACCCTGTCTCAAAAAAGACAAAAACAATAGCAAAACAAAACCTAGAATTACCAAGATAACAACAACCAAAAGTGTGTATTAAGCTCTTTAGATGATCTAGATGGTTTAATATTAAATCACAGAAGCAAGGATAGATGAACATTTAAAATGAGTAAGGAATAAACGATGTAATAGGATACAGGCATGGTAGTCCCAAGTGAAATTTTCTGTCTGTCTTACATGTCTACTTAGATGTTTTTCTCTGTCTACTTGCATGTTTCATAACTGGAAGTTGAAACTCAGGTTTTTCAGATGCAAGACTAAGCACTCTACCACTCAGCTAAATTCCCAGTTCTTTTTATTTTTGAGACAAGGTCATGCGCAGTTGCCTAGACTGGCCTTAAACCCAGGATGTGCTTGTGTTGCTCTCTCTACTGTAGTGCTTGAGATTACAGCCATGAGCTGCCTTCTTGGCTCCATTTGTTTCTCTGAGATTTTGTCAGAAATGCAATATTGAGAGAATGCTGAGAAGTTCATTTTTTTAAAAAAATGTATTTTTATTGAAAATAATAATGTGGAGTATGTTCCTAAGTAGATTTTTGTTTTCTTTTTAAGTTCTCTAGCTCCATCTCTCCACTACAGGAGGAATGTTGAGGCTATAGACTCTTTCCAAATGTATTGCTCCTGCTGATATACTGGGCAATCAGGATTAATGAGAAAATATTTGCAGCCACCAGAAACTCCATGCTATTTCGTGATACGTTAAGCTTCACATCCCATTTGAGGACATTTAAATGGGAACAGAGTGAAGTTGAGTCGATAGGCTGTTAAAAATTCTTCATTAACTCTTCACTCTTCGGGAGTGGCTTTCTTCATTGGTTATTTCAGAGCTGATTTCTTCAATGCATTAGATTTTCTATCACATTACTTAGGCTGGGAGTTGATTGGGAACAAGAGAAAAAAATAAAAAGAAAGACAAACCCCATTGTGAAGGGTGAAAAGAATCTCAATCTATCTTCTTTAGCACAATTTCTGGAGGAAGGTGTATTTAAAAAAAAATCTCTTTTTTCTTTAAAACTACAAACTTCATGTGTATGTATGTATGTATGTATGCATGTATGTATGTATTTTAGGGAAGGGTCTACAGGGTGTTCAGGGTCTTACTACTAGATCTGACTATTAGTGATCCTCCTGTTTACAGCCTCCCAAGAGCTAGAATACGATTACAGGCACGCACCACCACACTCAGTCTCAATTTCTGTCTCAATGTGCTTCAGGGGTGGGGCCAGCATGGCAGGTGTGGGGATTGAATGCTCTACCCTGGTGGCTGCTTGCAGGTGCTTTAATCTGTTGAGTTATTTGGCCAGTCCTCAAACTTTATTTCTTAATCTACCTAAAATATTCCCTTTTTAATTTATATTTTAGCAGCTACCCTCTAATATGTGAAAGTTTCTTTATTTATTGTGATTTTTCCATAATCTAGAGTTATTTCCCACTTGAGCTGAAGGTTTTTTTTGTATATATATATATATATAATTGATGGTCTCATGTGCCTAGGACAGTCCCATATAGTGGGCACTCAGGAGATTGTGCTGCAACATGAATTTTCTTAATATTACACAATTGTGTACATGGTCCATTAATAAAATTCACTTCCAATATTGACAATATATTGCTAAATGGGTAAATGCTACAAAAAGAAACTAAATTGCAGTTTTCTAACATACTTTTTTCTTGCATGGATGTGTACAAATACCACTTGACCCTTAGGTAAGGAGAAACTGGAGAAAAATGGGAGAATATAAAATCATGTTCCAGCCTGGCTACGAACATAGGCTGTATGAAAAACAATTTTTAAATCCTGCTATAATGCATAAGTGCCAAGAAAACAATGAACATCAGAATGCTCTGACAAATAATTAATGTGGATGATGTCTAGTAATTTCTTGTCACTGTATGCATATTAGTAAATGTTTGTTTTGAATCTAACATGAATTCAGAGTTGAACTAATAAGAGACATACCTTGAGAGCGTTGTTGTTTTCCGTCCTCAAAGAACTTATATTTCAGGATAGGAATCATGAGTTTGTAAGCAGAGAATATTGGGTTAAAAAAACAAAAACAGGAGGATGATTGGGTTTGAATTAACTCTATACAGTAAATAGAGACATTTTATTTTAGAATAATAACAATATTGGTAAGAAGACTAGTTGTAAGTGAATAAAATGTGAGCATCTTGGGGTTTAAATTTTATATGTGTTGAGATAGAAGAATCCAATGAATTAAGCAATTCTGTAGAGTGAATGACACTTCTACCCGTAGGTATGAATAAGGCCGCTAGGATAACATGGCTAGAAAAGATGTTCAGTGGGAAAGAACTAATCATTAAGGTAACATTATAGTCAGATTGGGTGTTAAGAATTAAATTATCTAGTGTAAAATAGGAGTTCACATAAAATAGGGATTAAAAGTAAGTATGCTAACTAGAAGCAGCAGTATTCACTATTAACCCAGCTACTTGGGAGGCTAGGCAGGAGGGTGAGCTGCATGACAGCCTTGACAGGAGACAAAAATTCCACCCTAAAAGCAAAAAAAAAAAAAAATCCCAGGAAATATGCACATGTGCATACCCACACGTGTGTGCTCGTGCACACACACACACACACACACATACACACTCACACACACACACACACACACACACACACACACACATATATATATACATGCACAATCTTCCAGGTAAGTTACTTCCTGATGACTCCTCTTGTAGCCTTTTCACTAAATGAATAACTAAAAAAGAAAATCTAACGTTTGGATTGTATTCTTATGTCATGGTTCAGAAGTGCCATGTGTATTGTATGTGCAGTGGGCCGGCCCACATTCTTGGGCAAAGCTGTGCTGGCTTATGTCATGGTGTGGTGCAAGCTCTCTCTAAGGATTTGGCAATGGGAGCCTCCAAGAGTTGCCGCATTTCCCCAAGCACCTGTGTGAGAAACTCACCGGGGAAAGCGAGACAACAGATGTCTGTTTGGGAAATTTATAATGCAGATAATTAGGTCACATTACTTTGTCACATGCGAGTTATTTCTGGATAACAGCTAATATTAGACCTCTCAAAAATATATTATTAGCAAAAAAAATTTAAAAAACTAGGTAGAATGATAAATGCAAAAGAGGAATGAACTTTTAAAGTGGACTCAAATTTGACAAAAGAGAAGAAAGAGCAATTTTTGACATAAGAAAACGAGGAAGAGATTATGAGGAATAAAGTATAAGTTTTAATTCCAAGTGAAGTCACTCATTTTATTCTGGAACAAGGTAAAATTTTAGATCATGTTCCAACAACTTACTCTTTTCCCCCTTGCAATTTCACGGTAACTTTTTTTTTGAATGTCATGATATTTTAAAGTTAATTTTCTAAATTTCCAGGAACACAGATGAAATAAATCAGATTATCCTGCTAGTTTCTATTTCCTTACACATTTGAGCTCATGTATATTAGGGGAAAGACACTGGAGACCACAATTGTTAGTGGGACTCCTGGATCCTATTTTCTGGTTTTGAATACCTGGCAAGCAGATTGCCACAGTTCTGATGGTAAAAATAGCAGATGGGATTAATTAACTGGGTGACAACTCTCAAGACCTCCCTAAATTAATATTTTTCTGCAAACAATGTATTCTGATTATCATAAAACTAAGTGACGTTCGTGGAACTAAACTGATTTCTTGGTGATTGTCAGAACACATTGCTAGGTGTTTTCCTTCTTTCATAAGAGCTGGCTTGGGCTGTTATTTGCATGTTAATCTTACAGAATAGTTTTTTCAAGGAAGTAATCACATAGAAGGAAAGTAAATTTTGTTCAGAATGCAGTTTCTCCTGACCTAGGAACTACTCTGTAGGAGTAAAAGGTAGAGGAGTCAGAGGTAGAGCTCAGCTGCGTAAGCGCAAAGTTCTGAGTTCAATTCCCAGTACAGCAAAAAGAAAGTGTAAAAGGTAGAGGAGATTAAAGTATACACTGAAATTCTTCTCAAATGCAAACGTCTGAAGAGTAATTAGTTATCTTTTGAATAAAAGCTAGAAAACAGTGCACCAATATAGTGTGTTTACCCAGTACTGTTTCATTTCTATATGATCTTAGGTTGAAAGTACTATACATCAAGTAAACCTTCAGCCAGCTTGAAATACTAAAAGCATGAAAGAGGCTGTGATTGAGAGAGAGACTGCACTCTTCAAGATCTTAAGTTTAGGGCCACCCAAATGGCTACATGGAATAAAGGACCTGCTGAGGCAGACCTAACGTCCAGGGTTCAATCCCTGGTGTCCTGTGCCAGCCCTGCCACCAGCGTGTACTGAGAAGGAGACTGGGTGTGTTAGCAGGCCTGCAAACCCTATTTTTGAGAGGCTGAAGACAGGAGAATACACTGAGTCCTATTTGTGTAGTTAGACCTTATACTTTGAAATACATCTTAAAAACGTAAAAATGTTTTTAAAAAAGATTTTAAGTTGAGCAAGTGCCCCTTTCCCACATGACATATGAGATTTTCACTCCAGGATCTTTTTTAACAATACGAAGTCAAGTTGAGCCTTACACAGGATTTTATAGACTAATATAATAAGGGGCCCATTTTTCAATTTGGAGCCCTCTTGTGTCCACCAAGGAGAAAATTGCTCAGAAGGGTCACCGCCTTGGGAACGTCCTTTGGAATTGTTTTGGATGCTCCAAGGGGGACATTATGGTCGCAGCAAATTCACAGAAAGATCGTGACATGGAAGTGCCGTGAACCTGTCATTCAATTAATGTCTCAGTATTATTGATGGCAGCGCTGTCTTCGTTCACAGTGCTGTAACTAGTAGTCTATCACTGAGCTACCAAGAAAAAAAAAAAGAAAGATATTTATAGTCAATGAAAAGCTTTGCTCTGCCTGTTAGAAAATATATTTAAGCAATCAACTAGGTTCTCCTTTCTGCTTTGACAATTTTATTGTTAAGTTTTAATATCTGGAAATCTTTTGCTCTTGGATTTTAATTTTTCCTTTGACCTTAAGTTATTTTTCTTAATTTACTACTTTATTTGACAACATGTCACCTAATTGCACACATCATGCATTTGCACACATATACACACTTACTTCTGCATACACATTTATTTCTACTAATTTTAATTTTTGTATTTTTAAATCAGCAAGTTGTTCTACAGGATCTGGATATGAAGAAAGTAAAAACAAAAACCTTTTCCACTCTGGGTCCTCAAACAGTACACTTTAAGATTCCTTACCAACTATGCAGTATGATTTTCAAACTATTTTACTCTGCTGGTGTGGAAGCATGTGCTCCCAGCCCCAGCACTGCAGGAAGCTGAGGCAGGAGGACTGCCAGGTTAGCCCAGCCTGTGTGACTTTTCCCTCTGTTTCCTTTCCTCCTTCATTTCTCCTTTTATCCAGAAAAACAGTATTCTCTTGTCATAGGTTCTATCTTCTCCTCAAATTTAGATTAAGTGGAGATTTACAGCTTCAACTAGGTTCGCTGTGAAAGACACATGCAGAATTGACAGGCAGAGGAAGAGAAGATCGAGGAATAAAGTTAGAAATGAACTTTTTCTCTTTTAATTTGCTGCACAGCAAAATGTGCTGATTTACTGAAACATTTTATGAAAGTGAAACAGGCAGTTTATTAAGTATTGTGTTTCTGAATACACTATTTCATCCTACAGTCTTGGTTTGGAAGTCTCTATTAACTCATTCAAGCCCCAAGGGTACTATTTAGCAAATGCCTGCTTTAGTCAACCAGCTAAACAATGCAAAGAAACTTAAGATGTAGTGGGAGAAAAAAAATTTACAGAATAATCTTCCTATTTTGACCCAAAATTCCTATTTTTTCTACTAAATATTTTATCACTTCCTTCACCTTAAAATATTATTATCTCCTACTGTTTATACTATTTTTGAGGAGATTCATAAATAAGGAGTAGTATACATTGTAAAAGGGAAATACACAACAATAGTTTAAGAGATATACAGTACACAGGTTCTAAATGGTTCAAATGACTTCATTTTTCTTGGCATCAGTTTTCATTTCAGGTAGGTAGATTTTGCCAGCTTTCCTTATGGACATTACTGGTTTCTAATCCACGTTAAATAAATAGTCTTTGAATCATTATATTAAGCATGATGTGTGGCCTAAAAATATAAATCAATTTTAATGTAAAAGTTACATTAACTGTTACTAAAATAATATATAAATGTAGTAATGAGCATAACCCAATTGTAATCCTCGTTGATTATACTGGCTGTAATCCTTGTAAGTTCCATTTTGCCAATTAAATCTGAGCCAACCTGATCTATTAAAATGTGAAAAAGGCCTGGCACCTTCACCCAGTCCTGTAATCTCAGCACTCTGGGAAGCGGAGGCAGGAGGATAGCAAGTTTGAGTCCAGTTTGAGTAATCTGAGGACTTACTGAGACCCTATCTCAAATGTAAATTAAGTAAAAAATGATGATTGAAGATACAGCTCAGTGGAAAGGCTACCTATTCAATCCACAGAGGAGGACAGAGATGGGGAGAGAGGGAAAGGGCGAGGGAGAGGGAGAGAGGAGAGAGAGAGAGAGCGAAAGAATTAAAATCAGGCTATTTGAAATAACAAAATGTACATTTATAGAGCTTCTTGAAACAAAATTGTTTCTTTTTTGCTCTATTAGAAAGTGCATTTCGAGGTGTGAATTTCTTACATATGCAGCTGTATGAGTAGTAAGAAACATAGATTTTCCTAGCAGGTTGTTATAGTCCTGTAATTTATCACTAGGGCATTTTTCTCCCCGGATCACATATCTTTAGGATGCATTCAAAATTTATTTCTGCAATGTGGGAACAATTAGATGTGATAGTAATAGTAGTGTGTTCTGATCTCCAAACACAGTATTATGGCCAGATTTTACTTTGTTATGCTTTGTAGCCTTATGTAGATTTATGTTTCAGTAAAACAAATATATATATATATATATATATATATATATATATATCCTGATTCTTATTTATT
Organism: Capromys pilorides; assembly: GCA_004027915.1. Classification (NCBI taxonomy): domain Eukaryota; kingdom Metazoa; phylum Chordata; class Mammalia; order Rodentia; family Capromyidae; genus Capromys; species Capromys pilorides. The sequence continues at coordinate 11,410 of PVKN010023723.1, forward strand.
TTATTCAACTACTCATAACCCATCAAAATCTTTGCCCAGTTCTTCTATTGTTCCATGTGTGGCTAGTGAAAGCATTTCTAAATGGCTCCTGAAAACACCAAATATACCAAGATCATTTCTCCCTTACCACTTTCTTAGAAATAGTCCCTCCTTTGCATCTAATAATTTGCATGTGAAGCAGCCCTGTTTATGCAATGAGACCCTCAGGCTGGGCCTAATTTGCAAGTTCCCAAGTGCACAAGCCACCTCCCCAGCCATGGCAATCATTTCACAAGTGTCCATGGTTTTGCCAAAGAATCCTCATGTGATCCTACCTAGGCCAATCAGAGTACAATCAGAATATTGGTTCAGGATTTGGAGTGGAACTTTCCTTGTTTTATTTTTCTTTCCTCGTGCTGTCCAAATTTGTGTTTGTTTGTGTGCGTGTGCTTGTTTGTTTTATTGAGTATTGGGAATCAAACTCTGAAATTCGAATTTTTACTTCGATACGGCTGTTGCCCTAAAGAGAATAAGTAAGTTATCACTAACATTCTTAAAGCACAGCTAATTGACTTTTGTGATGCCCTATTACACAGTAGAACCTCAAAATTATTATCTTCCCCTTTAATTCTTACTGGCACTGTGGAGGACTTTCAGTCTACAATTTCTTGTCTCTAAACCACTGTGTCTTCAACTCTTTACAAATATCCCCTCAGGAATGTTTTTGACATCGATGAATTCCAGACCCTCTCCACCCTTGTCCCTAATGGTAGTGAAACAGCTACTGTATTCTGTAGTTTTCCCCAAGTCCAAAGTCCAAAATATTCATTTCTCTTCTCATTTAGATTTTCTTTTTGTGTTTTATGCACTGTAAGAAGAGCAGTAGACATAGCAGTGACATTTTTTTTAAGCTAGAAACTAGGACCAGAAGTAGGGTGTGGATCTTTATTAAAGGATATGTTGACAGTGATGCAGAGATAAGGATCACACCAACTGTACTGCGAATAAAATTTTCCAGTATATAATACCAGTTAATATCTGTGTTTAATTATGACACATCTCTATTAATACCTTCTCTTTTGAAATACTTGTTGCAGTGTTTTTTCAACACTTCTTAAATCATATTAAAGTGACTCACTAGCTAAATATCTGATAGATTTTCTTCTAAAATTACACTTTAAGTATGTCACATATGTTATTATAAAATTTAAAATGCTATAGAGATATTGCCACTCCTACCTCCACATAAAAAAACAAACACAATTACATACACTTAATATGATAATCCAATTAAAATAAGCTTCTAAAACATACATGCTACTATTTCTAGTTTTGGTGATGTCTTTCCTGCACTATCCACATATGAATTTTACAAAAGCTCATAAAATCTCAAATAAATAATAAAACTTGTATAGCTCAATTAAAATATGATGTGAAATTTTGAAAATAAATAGGCAATAAAAGCGTTTTAATCATCTATTTAGCCAGAGGTAGTTTACACGCCAGTGAGATGTCTTTAATTCATGTATCCTGGTGATATTCATTGCTAATTATTGATGGCTACTGCACTAAGTAAAGAAAAGCCTAAGGTGCTGGCCTCTTCTTCATTATAGGAAAGAGCTTCTTTTAACTTTTAAAAAACATTTTAAAGCATTTTAATCCAGGATCGACAGGGTCTCACTACACAGATGGGACTTGCCACTACACCCAGTCTCAGTTGCCATTTTAGCATGCCCTGGGGGCAGGGCTGGCACGGCATGCCAGGGATTGAACCTTGGTCCCTGTATCTGCCTAAGCAGGTGCTTCAGCCTACTGAGCTCTCTGGCCAGCCCCTTTTGTTTACTTTTGTATTCAGAAAATTGATTTTCATTTTTTGCTTCCATTTTTCCATGTACCTTTTTGTATATGCTCTAGACAGGGCTGTCTACATCTCCAAATTCAGGTAAAAAAGCTGATTGTTCTGAAAGAATTGTCCTTCTTAGCCAAAGATTAGTTCAGAAATTAATCAGCAGCAATTTTGATATAAATTAGGTACAAACAAATTTTCTTGACTGTTCTAGGAAAAATAATTTATTTGTGTGACATCTAATGGGACTCACATTTGGTTTTTTTTGTTTTTTTGGATGTGAACAAGGTAGCACATAGTAACGAGAAGCTATTGAATGAAATCTTACAACATAGAGGGAGATAATATTAGTATGAGGTATGTTGTAGTTTTGAGATTTGCAACAGGAACAATAATACAATGCAGGACACATACTTCTTAGATTATTTATAAGAGTCACCCAAGAAATCATATGGGAAACCTATACATGTACTAATGACCAAAGAATCAGTCTGAGTGCCTAGATCCCAAGGTAATGTCCTGCATGAGTCCAGCTGAAGTACTAGAGTTCATAACAATGATCTTACAAGTCCAACTGGAGGCCTGGAGCCCATGACAATGTCTCATGCAGGCCTGTTTCATGGATCTATGCTGGGAAGGCCCAATGGTCAGTGGTGGAAGGTAGAAGGTTTATGCCAGTGGGTGAATGATCTGTGCTATCAGGCAAGGGGTCCACATAAAAGACAGAAAGTGACGCTTAAAGTAAGAACTAAAGTTTCCCCGAAAAGTACCAACCCATCATGAGCAACAGTGAGGCCCCACTCTCCTCTGAAGATGAGGAAAACCAAATTCCTTCCCATCGGGAAAACCAACATAACAATCTGTTCCAGGAGATAGCAGTGCACCATCTTCCTCTGTAAAGCCAGGAAGTGATGCTTTGAGTATCAGCAAGGCTAATGGTAGCTATTCTCAGTGACAACAAGGTCCAAAGCTCCTTCCAAGATGAGAACAGCTAAGTTTATTAAGAATGCCAGCATGACCAGCTCTCCATAAAAACCAGCAGCACCTCACAGCTTCCCAACAGTTTCCTTAACAGCTTCACCATTTCTTCTCCAATTCTTCCCTTTATGTGGCAGGTAACAGTTCTCAGCAGAGCCTCTCACACCAAGCACCACACTGTTTCTGTGCAGCTGGGCATAACAAGTTGACTACCAGTTGGCAATGTACCACAAAGTGAGTGCCTAATATTGTCTATTTACATATCTTTATTGTATCAGGGGTTTGAGGCTCAGAGTATATTCTCCCCATTTTATTTCACATTAATTCTTTTTATTTAGTCATTTTAATAAGAAAAAAAGATAAAATAGCAATGCAACAGTCTCAAAACAGCTTAGTAGGACAGTTATAATAAGTAACACATTGCATATTGTTGTCTTTGTAGTAGATATTCAGAGGACAAGATGCAGATA
>PVKN010023724.1:0-14691 GCA_004027915.1 Capromys pilorides
GGGATCGAACCACAGTCCCTGCGGTTGCCTAAGCTTGCCTAAGAAGATGCTTTAGACCGCTGAGCCATCTCACTGGCCCTATCACACTACACTAGAATAAAGAAAGCTAAAATGGCCAATAAGCCCATGAAAAGATGTTCAATATGATATTATTAGCCACTACAAAAATGTCAGTTAAAACCACAATGGCATTCCATGTCACTGCGCTACTGTGACTGTCACCCAATGCCCAACGGTGGATACCATTGCACACCATTCATTAGTATGCAAAGGGGCTGGTGTTCTCGCCTGAGTCCAGTGGGAGTTTAACAATGTCCAGCCACACTGGAGAAGGGCTTCGCTATTTCTTCTAACATTAAACTCACTCCATAACCCAGAAATTCCACTGTTATGGTATCCAAGAAACTGAACACATCATGTCCACAGAAGTCTGGTAAAATAATGTTTCTGGCATCCTTATTTGTTTAAGAGAATAGAAAGTAGTAAAAAAAAAAAATTAGAAATGATACAGAATTTCACTAAACAAAATAATAGGAAATCAGCATTGGCTGTTGTATTGCATGTTGTTGCCTTCAGATTAATTGTTCAGATTACCAGACAAGAGCATGTAAAACGGTGTCAAGCTGGGAGCTATGCAGCAGAGTGGAGGGAAGGAAGCGGTAGCAGACTCATTGGTAAGGAACTCCTCCGTGGCAAAAAGGGAGGATCCACACACATCTTACTCAACTGCAACACTAATCTGCCATGAAAGGTAGACTTGAGTGTCCTCTGCGGGAAAATGAGGCCCCTGAGACCAAGATATCAAGTGAAATAAACCAGGCACACGAGTTTGAGTATGACATCGTGTTGCCTATATGAAAAACCCAAAGCATAGATAAATTAAAGAGTAAAATAAAAGACAGATGATACAGAGAGATGGAAACATGGAGGTGGTCCTTTGTAAACAGAAAGGGAACCAAAAGGGCTGTGGAGATAGCTCTGCAGCTTAAGTGCCTGCCTGGCACATGGTGTGAGGCATCAAACCCTGGTCCTTGCACTTGCCAGGCCAACCCTGGAGCACCAAGTGCTTTGAGCCAGCCACTGAAACTGGGCATGGTGGCACACACCTGTAATCCCAGTGCTGGTGAAGTTGAGACAGGAAGGGTCACTACACATCCAAGCTGTGTAATGAGACCCTGTACTAAGTATATAAATAAGAATTAAATAAAATGGACCAAGAAGTGGAGGGGTTGAGGGGGAGGAACAAGGCAAGAGGATACAAAAAGAAAGAAGATGCTTTACGTCCATGCAGTGACTCCCCATAAAGAGAACAGCCCCCCTGCATTGCCAGCATAGACTAATAAAAATTTTAAAATTTACATCAAGCAGAAACATGAAGTCTGTGTCATGCAATTTCATTCATATGCAGGTGAAATTCCACACAGGTAGAACAAGTCTACATAATGATCATGGAAGGAATCCTTCTGTGGAAAGGGCACAGAGGAGAGGGGAAGGGCTGGCATTGTATTCTTGGGTCTTGACACTTGTCTCAGGTACTTTTCTGACTGCTGAGACAAAATACCTGACCCTCAGTGTTAGAGGAAGGAAGGTGTCCTTAGCCTACAGTTTGTACGGTTTTCACTCCTGATTGCATTTAATCCATCTCTAAGAATGGCTGAAGTCCTAACAGTTTCAGCATTGACACAAGTCTAAACTCCAAGAATCTGAGATTGAATGCAAACTCTTCACTGTGACTGGACAAATGAAAGGAGAGTTACACACTTTGAACATACAATGGTGTATGCTAGACACTACCATTCCCAAAAGGACAAATAAGGGGATACGAAAGAACTGGACTAATGCAAGACCAAAATCTAGGAGTATAAGCATGACGCTGTAGCTCCAAGTACAGCATCCCAGACAACCCCTGGCAAAATGAGGCCTTCAGAGAGTCTGGACAGCCCCGTCCCTAGAGCATTTCCAGTGGTTACGAGATCCATGGATTCTCTGCACTAGTTTTTCTCCCTCCTTGAAGTTTTCCTTGGATGATCCTTGCTCCTGGTTTCTCCCCAACGTTCTAAGGTATCCACTGCACCTGTAGCTCCACACGCACAGTTTCACACACCATGCCCTCAGGGGCACACTGCCTGGTCCTCCCAAGCCTTCTTCTGAAATCTGAGTGGAAGCCTTCCTGACCCCACAACTCTTCCATTCTGCATGCCCCTAAAACCAGTGCCACATGGGCGGTGCCAAGGACTGCTGTCAGGTGGAGCAGTAGCCAAGCTTCTCTTTCTCTTGCCAGTAGGGGTTGAGTGACTCACTCACTAAACATTCTGAACTCAATTGCGAGGAGCAAATTCTCTAGGGAGCTAGAGACATGTACAGAAACTGAGTGCTCTGTGGCTTTCTTTCAAAGCAGTCTTTCACCTTTGCAATTTGAGGCTGCAAAGGGCAGAGACCCACTGCTACATGTGATGTCCTTATGCTATCTTTTCTATTTTCCTGAACCTTCATCACCAATCATGATCTCCTCTACTTTATTTTTTTCTATCCAAACTCAAAACAACACTTCAAATTATTCTTCTGAGATCTTTGCATTTGGTGATTAACATAAATCTAGCTTAAAGCCCCCAAATGTAGCCATGTCAATGCCTCAGCATTAGACTGACTTGTTATTTCTTCTGCCAAATTAATTAGTCTGTAACTCTTTTTCTTTTTCTTGTATTTTAGTCCAGGGTCTACAGGGTCTCACTATGTAGATCAGACTCAGTGATCCACCTGTGTTCAGCCTCCCAAGAGTTGGGATTACAGGTGCATACCACCATGCCCAGTCTCAGTCATCTCTCAGCTTGCCCCACGAGTGGGGCCAGCACGCTGGGGATGAAACCCTGGCCTCTGTGCTCTACCTAAGAAGGTGCTTTAATCTGCTGAGCTATTTGGCCAGCCCTAGTCTGTCACTTTTAATCTCAGTCTGAGGCAAAGTTTTTGGACAGGAGTTTCAGACATACTTTCTGCAAGCCACAACACCCACTCACTATGCCACTGCAGTCCTTCTTCTCAGTAGAAACTCCTTGAGCCTTGTCTTTGTCTGCTTTCTAGTCTTCTGGTCTCTGACCAGAAACACCCATCCTGTGCAACCTAAAATGCCCCAGTTCTACTTTTTCAGCAGCATCTCCGAACCTTTCCAAACTCTTTTCCACAAGCCATTTCCAAGGGTTCCTGAAACACAGGGTCCAGTATGGCCACAGCAATTTGTGGTACCAGATTCTGTTTCAGTTACTGTCTCCTGTTGGTGGAACAAAATACCTGACACCAAAATAAAAGGAGGAGAGGGTTATTTAGCTCACAGTTTATGGAGGTTTCAATCCATAATCAACTGGCTCCAAGGCAGGGCGACCTAGGAAAAGGACAACCATTCATGGTAGTAGAAGGCAGCAAAAGCAGCAACAGAGAGATGCTCCCCTTTCTGCCCCTTATGTTGTAGGCAGGGTACCTACCCTAGGGTGTGTGAAGCACTCACACCCTTAATCCCAGGATTGGACCATGAGTCAGTCACAAGCACTAGATCCAGCTGTTTCTGAAAAACTCACCCCCTATTACTGCATGAGGCTCTGGGGCACATCTAGACACCATCCACCACACAGTGTTCACTGCTTTCTCGTGAGTAGTTATCAGATGAGCATAGATGGCTGCCAGCTCTTGTCAGAGTGCTTCAAGTCTGTGCACGTTATTGTATATAGTTGTGTATCTCAAAGAGAATGAGAGATGTGTAGAGATAGAAAAGTGATAGGATGAAGGACAGATAGAAAGACATGAGACAGAGGGACACAGAGATGAAGACAAAGAAGAAGCAAGGTAGGTATGGGAAGAGCAACGCGGAGCGAGAATAAGAGAAGGGGTGGGCACCAAGAGAAATAGCCAGAATCTAACACTGCACCTCAAAGGACCAGCTGCTGCCAAGACACCATGTGACAGGAAATGTGCCCTCCCTCCATAAAGTATCAACCAATAGAAGAGCTCCTTGGACAGAGGGCGCGTTGTGTTTGTAGAACGGTGTTACACATAGTTCTAAGAAGCCACGGGAAGATCTGCTTGAAGAACACTAAAAGGCCAGCTGTGCTAGTGCACCATCATTCTGTGAAGCCAGTGCAGGAGGACTGCGAGTTCAGCCCAGCCTGGGCAACTTGGCGAGTTAATGAGACCCTGTTTTGAAATAGGGGAGGGTAACCTGGCATGCAGCTCCATGATAGTGATGCCCACTACCAGGAGGAAAAATAAAAATCATAGAGCAGAACGTAGGGCAGGACAAAGGGCTCTGAGACAATAGCATGATTCCGCCTTTCAGCACGCATGTTGAACCTCAGGTCTTCCATGTCCTGAGTCATCCCCTTTTGCCTAGGTGACAGCCAACAGACCCGTGTGATGGGTGCCCCAGCTTACTGGGCCTGGGAATTGTATTTGTGCAGTTTGAGGTCTGCTTCTTTTCTAGCTCCTTAAACTGAAATGAATGAACTTTTACTTAGAACTCAAGTCTTTATTTCAGTAAAGACTGAAGCCAGAGATCACACTTGAGTTCTCTCATCTTAGTACGTGTTCTAAGTGCTGAACACCATGCAAGGGCATTATTCATATCTTTCCCAAATTATATCTTGGTATAACTTCTTTTTCGTTAAAAATGTAGGAGTCTACTGAGAACTGATTATATTCTCTATAAATGGGTTCACTGTACTAATGATTCTTTGAAACTTTACATTTTCCTGGATTAGTGTCATAGAATTCCCAGGACATTATATATAAACTGGTCATCCAATCACTTTCACACACTAGAAGGACTCCTTATCTGAGATCTCATCACCCGAGGAACAGCACAGTGACAGCCAAGTGTGGACTGGGCCGTGCGCTGCTAAACTGTGAGCTCCAAGTGCATTCCCATGCATCCTGTCCTCTTCGGGAAAAGTGAGTGTATCCCTTCTGCTTGCAGCCAGGACACGACCTCCATTCTGTAGATCGTTGCTGTGCTGTCCTAACTCAGCATAATTTATTCCTTGGAGAGTCCTCGAGCTGACTCCTGCAGCCCGGCTTCATTTCCCGTGCTTTCCACTCTAACCCCTTCTTTGTTTGCAGACCAAATAAGTATCCAGAGTTCTTTTCTCAACCCCAGAGAATCTTGAATTCTGTTAGAGAGTTTTGATCCTCCTGGAGCCCTAAAATCGTACCCCTTGTCTTTTTTATTTAATCCTTCACTGTCCACCCCTTTAGAAGGTTGTGGGACTGACCAGTCTGCAATGCAAGGGAAATTGGGCAGTGGGTGAGGGACTTCTCTTTGAACCCACAATAGATTTTGAGAGTTGTGTCTCTAGTTCCTCCAACGCACAAGTGCAAATGAGATTTGTGAGGACGAGCTGACACTGCGGTGTGTAAAAGAAAAGAAGAGACACAAATAAAAGCTGGTGAATATAGGAATTGCCACACATGTTGGTTTCACGAGTTCTGTTCTGCTAGGAGTTTCCTTTTCATGTGTATGAGTGTGTGTGTGTGTGTGTGTGTGTGTGTGTGTGTGTGTGTTGTCAATTCTGTCAAATTCTTGAATGTTAAGGCAAGGATTAATTTTTGAATGCTAATGTGCTGGGAGTCAATCTCAGTGCCACAGAGGCACAGTTGGGGACATCAGGTGTTAAGGTCACCTTCCAGAGCATTACAGAGTGGCAGGGGATCCATTTCTCACCACTCTGGTCTTCATTACAGGACCTTCCCATGGAATGGGACATTTTATGAGTAGGAAAGGGTAATTTCTGAGTTTAACTAAAGAAACACAAGCTTGAGTTCTTCCAATGTGATTGTTTCCATAGTTACATGGAGAATATGCAGTTTAGATATTTAATCCTACAGCCAACAGAATAAGTGAATTATATATTTTCTTCTTGATATCAGTGTTTAATCATGATGGAGATGACTGATTTAGGAAGAAAAAGAGAGATCCCATGGCATTGAGGATACATTTGTTTCCTGAACTTTTAAATGTACCATTGGTCTCTGTATCTATTTGGTATGCATCTGGAAATTCTACGAACTTTAATTGAAAATATTCCCCAAAAAATAACATCTGAAGTGAACACATACAGACATGTTTTTCTTATTGGACCCCAAACAATGCACTGTAACACCTACCTACCTAGGGTTTAGGTTGTTCCAGTATTGCATATCGTTTAGGAGTGAGTTAAAGTATAGAGGATTTAAAGTATGTGCAGGGGCTGCGCTAGCTCTATTCCATTTTCTGTAAGAGACTTGAACATTCATATATTGTGGTACTTAAAATGTATCTGGAATCCTGTACCCCCGGGGTGCTGAGAGAGAATTATAGATCTTTCATGCACTATATATCTTCAAAGGTTTAATAGAGTTTAGAAATATTTGTGAGTCTCACGTCAAGATATTGACTGTTAGGTAACCAGATCTAAAGCATTTCATATAAAAACATCTTAAATGTTTGTGCAACCAGGCTTGGTGGTGCACACCTGCAACCCCACCGTCCTGACCAAGCCCCGCCACTGAGGCAAGAGCTTTGTAAGTTCGAGCCTAGTGTGAGAAATGTAGCAATGTAGCGAGACCCTATGGTGCCAGAAAATGCCCTGCCCCAGCCAGAACGCTTCAGTTTCTTAGCTGCCCAGGTACCAGTTCCTGCTCCAGTTCTAGCTGTTCCTGTCTCTTAGAGACAGCTGGCCACTGCGTTGCACAGTGGGTAAGCCAGTCCCCCACTGACCGGCCATTCTGCCTCTGCAGTGCTGCTTGCTTGTCCCATGGGAGCCCTAGACACCCGAGATCAGGGCCTGGCCTTCTGGGAGTGACCCCACCAGCACCAGTCCGCGTAGGTGGCCTACCTCTAAGTCCCGGGTGTTGTTTCCTCTTGCTATTGCACTTTTTCAAACTAAGAATTTAAAAAAAAAATGGCTGAGGATATAGCTCAGTGAGCAGGCTTTAGACTCAATCCCCAGTACCACAGAAGCAAAAGTATGCGATGTGATTTTTGTCAAACGCCTTTATATTAATAATTAATACATGCAATTTTAATGCAATTAATAATGCAATTTTCAAATGCATTTAGACTATCCAATGAGATTCTAACAGTCCATTTTATTGATTAGAAACTTTGTGCTAATGTTAAATTACGTCAGTGCTCAATCTTCTATCTGGCATCAAAAGCAGGAAGATTAACAAGCAAAAAAAATAAATAAAAGCTTTTCCCCAAATTGCTTGAAGATGAGCATAAGACGCCCCTTAAGAGCTGCAGACGTAAGAGCAGACCTACCCACCGTGGCTTTACAGAGTTTTCCAGCAAAGTTCTCCAGGCCTTACCTGGCCCCAAGGCGCTTCCCTGGCTGTTGCTTTCATCCTGCCAAAGCTTGGTGCTGTGAAATCACTGTGCTACCCCCGGCCCCCCACAATGTCACAGATTGTGAGCAGCCCCAGAAGCAGGTGCCCACGTCTGCCTTGCGCTTTGGAGATTGTCACCCAGGGTTGTCAGGCTGGAGAAATCAACACCCCGATGCTGATGCTGCCCCATTAAACTGGAACCACCGACAAACAATGCATGGTTATTCAGTGCAAACACATCTCCTCTGCTTGCCTGACATTCAGCTTGGAAGCCCCTGGCGAGGACCAAGAGTGGAGAAGTCCCAGGAAATGAGCAAGGAGGGTCTGTTGAGGACATATTTTATTCTGTCGCACAGGTTCTTCAACAGAGAACCTAAGTATATGTTTTTTTGTTTTTTCTGGTCTTACTGTTAGAAGACCTGGCTCTTTGTGGAACCCATTTGTTCTTATTTTATAGGTCTGTATAGTGCTTTTCCTAGCTGGCTGTTGGCACCTGGATTACTAGAAAGTTTATGTCACATAAAGTCTACACAGAGCCCGGTGCAGTGGCGCTTGTCTGTAATTGCTTCACTCAGGAGGCTGAGGCAGGAGGATTCCTTCAGTTTTGAGGCTAGCCTGGCTGAGTTCAAGGCCAGCCTGGAATACACAGTGAGACCCTATCTCAAAAAAAAAAAAAAAAAAAAAAAAAAAAAAAAAAAAAAAAAAAAAAAAAAAAAAAAAAAAAAAAAAAAAAAAAAAAAAAAAAAAAAAAAAAAAAAAAAAAAAAAAAAAAAAAAAAAAAAAAAAAAACAAGAAAGAAGGAAAAGAAAAAAGAAAGAAAGAAAGAGGGAAAGAAAGAAGAAAGAAAAGAAAGAAAGAAGGAAAGAAAGAAAGAGGAAAGGAAAGCCCGTGAACACAGTGCTTCAATGCTCACAATCTCTGCCCTGCACTGCATCCCCAGCCCTTTTTTATTTTGAAACAGGGTCCCACCAGCTTGCTGATTGGGCCAGCGTGGGCTCGGGCCTGCAGCCCTCCTGCCCGGCTGTACTCTTGACCTCTTCTCTGGCTAGATTTTAGAGGCCAGTCTTTGGTTTCCTTCCTTCTGTTGCTTCTATTTTATTATTGTTACCTTCTTGGGTTTTGTATCATTTGTGACGCTCTTCAAAAAGTTTCGGGGACAGGGTGTGTAAGGAAAAATAAATAGACTACGCTTGCGGTCTTATAAAAATAGGTTGATAACTTGATACGGAATTCTTTGTTCTGAATTCCACCTAACCTGGCTTTGTGGCCAAAGGTTATGGCTCACTCTCGTGGGGCTGTGGTGTGGCCCCCAGCCCACCGTGAGGGGAAGGTCTGGAGCATTCTCCTGCCTCCTCCAGAAGGAATCCCGTGTTAATTCTTCAACTGGCATTTGCTATCTCTTCCCTTTTTACATACTTTATTGCTGCCTCTAAAACTTTTCTCATTTTCTTTAGATAACATTTACATTAATCCGACATCCCAGTTCCAATAAAAGCCCCATCTCCTGTCCATTCCTTCCCTTTCCTTTCCACCCTAAGTCATCAGCCCCCAGAGAAGCACTGTTATGTTTCCTCCTCCAACGGGGGAAACAGCCCCACGGTCCACATGCGGTATCTGCTCTTGGTTCCACCTGAAAGGCAGGTTAATCAGGCAGAAAGTTAACTGGTTCAGTCAGGCCGAAGGTTGAAACCAGGTCGCCTCCTCCTAGCTGGCTGGTGCTGCTCGGTGTCGGCGCTTGCGGTTTGGTCGCCATTGGCCTATTTTTACTTCTTTCACGGGATTATGTTCTTGAGCCTCATTTCTGTGTTACAAATCGAGGTCCTCAAAAGCAGCCTTCTTTCATCCTCCTGAGTTTCACACCAGCAATAGAGGACAAGGGACACGGACGACAGCCAGAGGGACAGGTTTTAGAGATCTGCTAACAAGCACGGTGAGTCGAGGGAGGGTTTCTTGTGAAATTTGTAGTGCTTTAACTGTAATAGTTAGAACAGGTTATGGCATGAAAAACCAGAGCAGAAGATAACATTGAATTCATTGGCTGATGACAAACTAGGACAGTTACTTACAGGGGTGAAGTGAGGCTTGGGCCTCCAGAACGAAGGCCCAGGAAGAAAGGCCAGGGTGAGCGGGAAAGCAGCGCTACCCCGAGCTCTCCCAAGGCGGAGCGCACAGTGCAGCCCACACCGAAAACTGCAACCGGCCTGTCTGCGTTTCCCCACTGTATTACCTGGTTTCATCAACAGAGGTCACTGTGGCACCGTTACTGCTCACAGTCTAGCCAGCCAGGGAGGCAACGGGAAACTGCATTCAGTTATTTGACACTTATTAAACGGTGTCAGACGCTACTGCCGGGCAACAGGAATGACGAGGTGGATTAAAGGAGGCCCCTGGACATCCCAGGAAGAGTGCAGAGGAGAGGGAAAAAAGAAAGAATTGAAAACACTAAAACAATACATCCGTGCCAGGACACTGACAAAAGCATCAATGTTCTAGTTAAGTAGGGGTGTGTGTGTGTGTGTGTGTGTGTGTGTGTGTGTGTGTGTGTGTGTGTACAGGGTCTTGATTTGAAGCTCAGACTTGTAGTGATCTTCCTGTCTCACCTTCCCCACTGCTGAGATGACAGGCATGAGCCACTATACCTGGTTCCAGGGCCAGCACAACATGCAGTACTGGGGTTCGAACCCAGGTCCTTGCGCTTGCCAGGCAGGTGCTTAGACGGCCGAGCTATCTCCCTGGGCCCTCTATGTAAATTGGGCACTCTGATACACACAAATAGAATCAAATAGTATTTTTAAAATCTGATGAAGTTGCATCACTGGGATCCTTTCTATATTTCTAAATGCTCTGCATACATTTCTTCAAATAAGCACGCAAGAAAAGCCCTCATGAATCTTTTTCTTTGAGAAACCAATTAATGCACGTTGCAAGTCACCTGGGATGACTGGAAGTTCCCACAGCGGACGCTAGCCCCGCCCAGCCCCACCCAGGATCTTCCTGGGAGCAGCAGACAGGTCCCACCTGTGCTTGCTTGCAGGTCTTTACGATATCCCCACGCCCAGGCTCAGGGACCCCCGACAGCGCAGAGCTGTCCGGGCCCCTCAGGACCCACTGAAGCTTCCAGTGGAAACCGGTGTCGGCAGGGATGCAGAGCCACGCACCCAATGGCTTTCGCCTGGTCGCTGATTGGGGGGCGACGCTGCAAAATGAGACCCGAGCCAGGCTTGGGGTGTGTTTCATGGAAGCCTCACGCGGAGTAGAGTATCCCTGGGATTTTTAGAAATGGCATGGACAGCTGGCCAGGCCCTTTTGGAGGCTGAGGACGCTGCCCACGGGTCAGGCAGAAGGAGGACTGTGTCCACGTAGCTGTAGGCACGCTCTTGGTGACCACCTGCTGCCTCGGGTGGGTGAGCAGGTGGCGGGAAGCAGCGGCTCGCTTGGCTTGGCCCTGCACTCCCCTGTAATGAGCACCCCGCTTTCTCTTCGCTTTGGTGTGAAACAGAGACTCACCTTGGCCTCCTTGCCTGGGTGTCCACTAGGACGCCACGCCGCTGCCCAGGGTCTGCGCAGGTTCTCACAGGCAGGGCTGGCTGGTAAGCTGGTCCTCAGCCCTTGGCCCCAAGGGAGCGGCTGCAGCCTGCGCTGCTGGGCGCTGGAGGTTCTGGGAGCCCAGGAGCTGGGCAAGGGAAAGTGGTGTTCTGACAAAAGTCGGTTTAAAAACTGCTTTCCTGAACCCTGTGGTGATTATTTTTTATGTACAAAAATGGCTAAAATGTTATAGCCACTGTTTTGTAAAGATCATTTACCTAAAAGGCAACTGAAATGTGTGAGTGCAAGAGAGATGGTTGAGCTTCATCAGTGGTGGAAGACGGTGCACCCCAGCAAAGTAACGAATTGCATTTTTCCTAGTATTGAATTATTTTGTAAATTATAGTGCCTAGTGCTGGGGAAGATGGACAGGGAGCTGGTGTGCCTATTCACGGAGGAACGAACAGGACCACGTGAGTTGGGGAAACTCTGAAAGGTATTTTGACTATCAGTAGTTGCGAAAGCCTTAGAAATTCAGACTGTAAGTAATAACCTTGAAAAATTAACAGAGCACAGAAAGATTGCAATATTCTCCTTGAACGTGATGAGAGAAAAGCAAAGAACTTCTTAGAGCCTCTTATAAATGTAGTAGAAGCCTGCAAAAAATATTACTTTTTCTTAACACTAAAATTAGAAAAAGAACAAGAGCCCATATTTATTTAAATATCCATCTGAAAAATAACTGAATCCATATGAATTATAACATACTATGTATTTATATCTAGATGTAACATATTAATGTGTATTTTACATGCTAAGACCATTCATTCAATGATTTTATAAATATCCGTGAAGCACCGTAGGAAAGGCTCCCAACAGACCACGCGCTCAAAAACGAGTGGATTCCCACCTGAAGAAAGCAACCACGCCACCCACACTGAAGACCTCGGTAAAGAGGAGGAAAAGCCAAGCAGAAGTGTCTTAGTTACTTTTTACTTGTTGCTGGGACAAATACTCACACTCAAAATGAAGGAAGGAAAAGTTTATTTAGCTCACAGTTGCTGGAGGTTTCAGTCCATATTCGGCTGGCCCAAGGCTGAGTGGAACAGGGCAGAGAGCATCCAGTTCATGGTGGCAGAACAGCAACAAAATGGTGACAGAGGCAACCAACCAACCAGGGCACAGAGAGCAACAGCCAGCATCTGTCTCTCTGTCTTTATATTACATTCAGGCTCTCTGCCTCAGCCTATCCGCCTTAGGCCACACCCATAATCCCAGAAGGACTCAGACCCATAATTCCATCAGTACTAAAACACATAATCCCAGTGGATCATGAGTCAAGTCTCAAACTCTAGAAGTCCCCGCCCCATGATTGCATGAGACTTTTGGGGGGGCACAACTAGACATAAACTATAACAAGAAGACAATGCCAGGGGATCCCCAAGCCCTTGGAATGGAGGAGGGGAAACCTGAAATGGCCTCTTACAGGAGGACCCCGGCAAGCTAGTGCCGGATGCATGCAGCGCGCAGTGCCTGGGCCTGGCATGCAGAGGATCCCAGGAGAAAGTGCCTGCAAGCAGAGGACAGGAGAGAACAGGGCGCACACCCTAAGAACCCACCCTCCCGCCCGCCCACCCACCCATCCATCCAACTGATTACGCGTTCTGTAAGCCAGTATCTACTCAACGGCAACTTTGATCACTCATTTCCATGGCTTTGGTGAAGTAGGACGTAGTCTCTGTGCTTTTGAGTGGAATTCATACTCCAAAGCGTGAAACAGAAAATAAATAAATAGAGATTGAAGTAAGTGCTATGCTGAGAATTAATACAATGTGACGGTGTTCAAGATATGTACTAGATTTAATGACACTAAGAACCTTAGAAAGTATAAGTTTTGTGTCGCTGACCTCTAAGTCAGGTGTGAGGTCAGCATGCAGGCACCAGTTGCATTCTGGGAAGGAGCTTCCTAGCTGGAGCCTGAGGACATGGAGGAGGGAGAACCACACCCTGGTGGAGAGTGCAAGCCACCCATGACTTTTATTCACTGAACTTTTCTCGGCTCCCTTGTCTTTCCTTTAGGATTCTCCCTGGCCTTTGAGACTCCATATAAATCCCTTCTTGCCGATGCAAGACGTGGCATTTTGCACAGTGAAGAAATACCGTCTCAGTATTCACTCTGTGGGTGCACAGAGAACCTGGGGCCACAGGCAAGCCAATCGCAGAGCACACAGCTATGTGATTAACGCGGAGGGCACCCATCTTTGAGAGCCGCTGGGGAACCCACGGCCAGCTTCCTAGGTGATGTCAACAGGGCTCGAGAGATGAGGAAGACTCCAGAGGCCTAGAGAAGGAGGTGTGACCGGGAAAGGCATTCAAAGGGAGGCAGCGGCGAGAGCACTGGTCCGACCGCTTGTCAGGCTCTTGCATGAGCATGAGCATCATGCCCTTTCCATGCTGTTTTGACCCAGACACAGGATGTCCCCAAAATCTCATGGACCCATGCAGGACTGGGGAAGGCGCTGGATGGTGGGAACGCTCTATTCCAGGGTGGATCACCCCCTGGATGCATTCGAGGCTGCAGGTGCTGTGAGGAGGCCAGGCCTGGTGGAGAGAGGCAGCCCGGGGCTGAGCTGGATGGGTGCATTCGCACCCCTGGCCCTCCCTTCCCTCTGCTTCTCTCTGGTTTCTGGCTGCCATGGGTAAGCGGCTCTCCTCCACCAGGTCATCTCCGCCCTGGAGCCACTGCCATGGGCTGAGCCCCTGGCAACCTTCTCCTCTGCGTCGCAGGTGTTGGGTGTCTTGCCCCGGCACAAGGGTACAGAGAAGCACACTGTGTATGTGTTCCACTTGTACGCTGCATGACTACACATGGATTCATCAAACTGTCACCTTGTGCAGTACGCCTGACCTCTGTTACTGTCACGACTGCTTGACAGGGGAAGAGACCAGGTGCCATGCAGACTAATTCTAGGGCCTGCTTTTCATCCTAAGAGACTAACTAGAGCGCATCGCTTTCATGGTGGGCTTCACTCGCAGACCGCGGCCCGTCCGTCCTACTGGTCCTGGACCTGCTTTGCCCCCCACCGCACTGGGCGGTCCCATCGAGCTGTACACTGTGCTTTGTTACCCAACACACACGATGCTCACAGATGCCCTGAGGCTGCCACTACCCACCCAGCCACGAAGAGATGGGTGCTTTTCATAAAATGGTAACAAAGCCACAACCACAGATAGAGCAAAAGAAATCCCACCGAGGGAGATCATCCCAGTCTCGCTCAAATGTTAGAGATGAACTTGAACGTACACCATTTTTCTTAGTTATCCCTTCACAGGTCTACCCTGCTTTGTTATCTCAAGAACGTGCTAATCTCACTGAGGCCATGCTGTGTGGCAGTGGCCAGAGCCTGGGGCACAGAGAGGAGGGTGGGATGGGGCAAGGTTGAGCGTGAGGTACCAAGGTGCACCTCGAAAGGAGCGGGAAGCTCGGGGGTTCTCTTGTGCGGTAAGGTGGCCTAAGCGACACACATGTATTCCACGTTTCTGAAACCTGGAAGAGTCAGTCATGGTGGTCCATGGCTGTAACCGAGGCACTCTGGAGACTGAGGCAGAAGACTGTCATGGCTCTGAGGTCAACCTGCACTGTGAGCAAGACCCTGTCTGAAAAGAAGATAGTGGAAAGGCAGCAACAACAACGGAAAGGAACTTGGAAGTTGTACTGTGAAGAACACACACATGTGTGTATCTCATTGTCTCTCTTGTGTGAGAAGCCGAAAGGGTAAGGACCTCAACGGGGGAGCTGCTGGGAGGGAGGAAGAG